>APFE030760262.1:94967-106651 GCA_000404065.3 Pinus taeda | reverse complement strand
GTGCATACAAAGGTGCAACAATATGCGAATAATGTTCTATAAACCTCCTATAATAACCAGAAAATCCAAGAAAATTGCATACCTTTGTTTGAGTGGTAGGAGTGGGAATAAGCAAAAGTATTTGGATTTTGGCTGGGTCTACGTGAATGCTAGCTGCTGAAATATAGTGTCCTAGGATAAGTCCTTTCGTCATCATCATATAACATTTTTCATGGCTTAAACAAACCCTGGTAGCAATGTAGCGTTGTAGGACTTTTTCTAGTGTATCCAGTGTTGGATCGAAATCATCTCCATATGGTGTAAAGTCGTCCATATATACTTCAAGTCCTTCATTTATTAAGTCTGCAAAAATGCTAAGGATAGCCCTTTAGAGTGTGGCAGGAGCATTGCATAAGCCAAAAGGTAAACTCGGTAGGCAAATGTTCCCCAAGGACAAGTAAAAGTAGTTTTGTCTTGGTCTTCAAGGGCAATCTGAATCTAATTGTATCCACTGAAGCCATCTAGGAAAGAAAAAAATTATTTTCCTTCCAAAGTGTCTAATACTTGGTCGATGAATGGGAGAGGGAAGTGGTCTATTTGTGTTGCTTTATTTAGCTCTCTGTAGTCCACACAGATTCTCCATTTCCCATTCGTTTTTGGTACCACCACAAGCGGAGAGACCCATTTACTATCAGAGATAGGGTAGATAAAATTGGCATCAAAAAGTTTTTGAAGTTCAGCTTTTACCACATCGTTTAGATGAGGATTTAGTCTCCTCTGAGGCTGTCGAACAGGTCTCACATCTTTTTCTATGTAAATGTGGTGTGTACATAACTGGGGGTCAATTCCTTTCGTATCAGGGTAGTCCCATGCAAATGATTCTTTATATTTCCTGAACACATGGATGAGCTTCATTTCTTGTTCGGATGTGAGGTTGGCATTAATATTTAAGTTTTTTCCCTGTTCAATTTCCACAATTTTACTATTTTCAACAGAAGTGACAGGTATTATATGATCATGTGTATCTTTCAGAGGATCTTCTTCTAATTCATTATCAAATGCTGCTTTTATCATATGACATTGTGTGCAGGGTGTGAGTTCAGTTTGACTAATGAAATTATTAATGGCATCATCTTCTGTTTGGTCTTTGAAATCAAGTGCCTCTTGTATAGTTAATGGAGATCTAATGTTATCAGTAAGGTATGATATAGGGTGCCTATTAGTTTTGACTATTGTGAACTACACTGACACCACCAAAAATGAAGGATGAAACCTATGCCATAGATTGAGAAGGATGGGAAAAATAGTAAACAAGGTTGAGGACCATGAAGAAACCTATGACGAACAAGTCAATAGCTCACTAACAAACCAACTGAAACATCACAAGGGCACTAAGATACAGTCGAAACGTGAGAGAGAACCTAGAATCACATACTGTAAACATCTGACACAACTTGACTACAAGTGAATTCTCCCTAACGTCCAAAGACCCACCCAATACCCAATGTGAGGATGATGAAAAACCCAACAAAAAGACCATACAACAATTATAATACAGCCAAGTGAAGAGAGAAATCCCTTGCATAAGTTTCTAGTTGGAACCTATACCATTCAACCAAATAAGATAAAAAATTATAATACCTCTATCTACTAAAATCTACCATGCCTGGAAACATGCTTCATCCACTCTCTAACATGCATGTAGATGGGAGTGTGGCTTCATAGTAGTGCTTGAGATTTCATGGCCACAAGCCCAACACCACACAATCCCTACTCCCCCTGCTACATCTGAGTTCATTTTCAGGTTTCGATTTTCTCCTCCCATGACTATAGCCTCTATAATTGTCCAAAGGTTTAATGGTGTAAAGATCATAATGAGAATTTCCTCTTCTACACACTTGAATGTATTGGATAACCCACCACACAAACTTCGTCATCTCTTCATCATAACATATGTGAGGAACATAAATGCTGCAAACTCCTACATTTAAACTCGTTGGAAGCACGTTGCCACCTCCTCGACTCATATGCTAGATGAGGCATTGGTAGGCAAGCACCTCTCCTCTCCATAACCCCCTATTTCTAGGGATTTCCCTTTTTTAATTATTGCATTCATGTATTTATAAAATTTTATTTACCAATTTGAAAAGTATATAAAAATGAATTTATTGATAAAAATAGATATTTCCTAAAATTTTAGGACATGTAATATGGCGCAAATTAAACATCTAAATTTATAATAATAAAATAGTAATAATTTAAATTTTTATTTTTATAATAATAATAATTGTGCATAAAAAATAATTTATTGATAAAAATAGATATTTCCCAAAATTTAAGGACATGTAATATGGTGAAACTTAAACATCTAAATTTCTAATAATAATAATTGTGCATGGGTTTTATATTGTTGGTTAATGGATGAAAACCTCTTACAAATACATCATTAATTCAAATACCTTATTGGAATAATAATAAAAATAATTTAATATTAAGGTTAGGAATAAGCCAAGCAGGGAATTCGTGTATGAGACAAATTCCTTTGTGGGTTAAGGATCTCATCTCTACATACTCACCTCTAGTTTTGAAGCTATAACCTTTTAAGAGGAAATACATGCTCTTAATGATTAATGATCCAAATCTCTTCAAATACCAAAATTAACCAAGATATTTTACTTCTGGGATGGTAGTAGAATTGCATATGAAAGACTATAGAACAACTACATGTGCATAAAGTTAGTATCCTATAGTCATAGTAATCACTATCAGTTTGGTCTTTTTGTGTATTTAGGTAAATTTGTGAAGTTTAGTCATGATAATATAAATATCAAGTCTAAAACATCATTTGGAGAAATAAGTGGTGTTTGGTCATGAGTGTCTTGTCATGAGTGAGGTGTCATGAGTCAATTGTCATGTTATTTACAAGGTCATACCTCATCATCGCAAGTGGTGCTGTTTTTTTTTAAGTGGGGCATAATTGTAACTAAAGAAGACTCTAGACCATGTGGAGGATTAAAAGGATATTCCTGGATTTCAAAAACATCCACCGAGTTCATTCTTCACCTTTTTAGACACTCCGAACATCAACCAAAAGTTTGCTGCAATATTGACAAACCATTAAGGTTAGGGTTTTTGGTCTAGAGATGAATGTTTCAAATTTTTGGAGAAAAGAGGCTTGAAATGGGTGTGTGTTATTACTAATATAGGGTCATCATCATCACCAACATGTGCATCTTTTTCAGATACCCCACTATTTCTTAAACCATTAAAAATAGATGGCACTCCGAATGCACACAATCAACATATTTTCACCATATCTCTTAAACCATGTATTGGTTTACCATGAAATTTGTACAGTAGATAAATGGGGATAAGAAGAATAAAAATACTTAATTTCAAGTTAAAATGCTTCAAGCTTTTCAATAAATGATCCACCGTTGTCTACATCCATTTTTGAATTTTCTCGAAATCTGTGCATCAGATTTAGCTCACTTTCTTTGTGGAGAAGAACTATTATACTAACTTTTAAAAAAAACAAATATGATTCACCATTAAGGATATATTTAAAAAAATATCGGCCATTGCACATGGGTTGTAGGGGAACGTTGTGCACAACTTAAAAGAGAAGCTGTCTTCATCAAACACAAGTTTCCATGTGTGTTTGTGGGTTTGCAAAGTTTGTTTATTTCAATTGAAATACATTGACCCTGTTCAACTGAATAAATAGGAGTTTGAAGCCCTATTTTCTTAACTACAACTTTGATGTGCATACTGTTGTTGCGCACAAGCGTTGTGCATGCACACAGTCACCCCATTTTCATGATATTTTATCGACCATACCATCTTTGAACCTCATCTTTCTTGTATAAGTAAAGTTGTTTAAAACTATAAGATATTATAGTATCCTTTCCAACATAGTTCATATTTCTTTTCAGGTATTTCTCCTTCCATTTCCTTAACATTGCGCATAGCAGGTGCTGCACACACGAACAATGATTTTTTCCACCTATCCATTTGCCTTCAAATCATGGAATTTTCAGTTTATCAGCCTTACATGAATTAAGTTGAAATTATCATAGGTCTTGGAAATTTTGGAAGCATATTGAGCCTGTCCTTTGGCCATTTGAAGTGCATTTTCTCTCTATCGTTGCATTTAGGGTGTTGCACACAAGATGAGCATTGAGACTTGGGTTCCCTAAAGAGGGCATGTTTTGGAACAATTTTGTTATTTACAGGGCATGGATACCTTCATTACATTTAGCAGGGCATCAACCAAGAGATTTTGATTAGTGTGCAACCATCTATGCAATCAAAGAAAGAAAACTCTTTTGATGCACACAGGTGCTGCACATAGATACAATCATCCGTTGGAAAAAAAATTCACCCCAACGTTGGCAAGCAAGTAATTTTATGGTTTCATTATTTATGTTTTACTACGTAAACACTTCACTCGTTATATTTTATACAAGTTCGATATATTAGGTGTGTAGGCAAGATTATAGTTAATATTAAAAGATACTTTCTGAGATTCTAGAATTGTGGTTTTTTCTTCTCTATCTTAATGAAATCCGTTCCATCTATTGGGGAACAAGTGGGTTTCAATATCCTTTGATCTAGAAATAATATTTTGTATATAGTGGATTATTTTGAATGTAAAGGTGTTATTGGTTGAGTTTAGATAGAAGACTTTTTTAGCACTTTAATTTTGAAGACTTTTTTCAAGTGAATTAATGGAATAGAAGGTGATTTGCAAGGATTCTTGTGTCATAATTTTGGTGGTTTTTTCTCCTTTGACTTGTGATTTATATTATGCATTTTTCATCCCTTTAGTGTGCATATTTCTTGCTTGGAAAAAACTAGATGATTGATTAAGAATTCATCCTTCATGATGCTCTGATTCGTTTTCCAACCTATTAATCTTTTCAGCTTTAGAACAAAATTTTAGAATTCATATATTGTTTGATGCTATAATGTGCTTTTTCTTCACTTTTTCTTCCTTCACCTTCCACAATAATTTAATCTATAACCACCACAAAATCTTCTTATCTCACCCCTATGGATAAAACCCTTTATTTTCCCATCATCTCACTGGACATAAATTTGATTTTGATCATGACTCCATGCCCAATAGTTTTCCTCATTTTCTCATCAAAAAATATCTAAAAAAAAACATTTTTGAGCTTATTACCTAGCCTAATATCCTATTTGTTGAGTAAACTAAGTGAGAGAGCCCTCTCTAGGCTATAAGGGCTAGATTATGGACTAAAGTGGTTTGTGGTTATCTTTGCAATTTTCCTCCTCAACCTAGGAAAACTACAGAGTGCTAAAATTCTGGCGACCTTACTAGGGACCAAAATGTTACTTCTTCCCTGAGAAAGACTATTAAGTTTTAGACCTGATTGCTGATGGTGGTGTTAACACCCAGGTTGTTCCCTATGACTCCCAAGGGAATACGGCCGGGTTAACCACTAACCAAGCTTTGGATTATAGGTCCTAGCCTACCTATAATCGGAGAGGGCTCTCTCTTTAAGTTTCAGTTATGAGTTGTGAAGATTTTAGGCTAGTTAAGAGTTTTAGTTTTCTGTTTGAGACTTTGGTTGGTGAACTGTTGTTGTAAGAAGGGCATGAAGTGTGCAGAAGATGCTAATCCATTGGGCATATGGAGTCAGAAATGTGAGATAGTTCTGGTGCCTATGATGGAGAAAGTTTTACTGCAAGGCTAGATGGCTATTCTTAATATAATTTTCTGATTAGTGAGTGAAACAATGGGAAGTGAAGTTACAGACAGTGTGATACCAATTTGAACAACAATTTCTACTTAGTAGCATAAATGAATTACTAAATAGTGACTGTGAGACATTCAGGGCTTATTGGAGCAGTTAAGAATTCCAATTTAAACAGCTGAAGTTATAGAAAACATTTATAGTGAAGATAGATTGAGATCAGGGTGTCTCCATGGACAAATCCTGAGCTATTCTTTTTCTTTCTTTCCTAGATTTAGAACAACATATGAGAGTCATGAGCTAAAACAAATAACAAAACATTAACAGAGATAGAGAAACACTTATTATATTAAGCCATAGCACTAGAATCCTGTAGCATTCAATGGTTCCAACACAGCATGCACCAGTAAGACTCAATTCCTGTAAAACTCCAAGCTTTATTTATATCATCCTTCTGAAGTTACAGCCAAGTTCTCATTTCTTCATAAGAGAAAAACAAAAACCAACCCCTTGAAAGTTTATGTGAGGGGGAATATATACAATAGGTTTTGCAAAATATCTGAATGCTGATTCGGTTGATGGATTAACTACGCTTACCAACTTTACAAAATAGTAGATAAGAAAGTTATTGCTACTCTAAATGTAAGATAAATGGTATTTACTTCTGTCAGAACTCTTCTTGACCTTTGGAAGACACTGAGTCGGTTGAGCATTCTGCTTTAATGCTGAATGATGTGTCTTTATACTCTGTCATGCTGTAGCTTTCTCGGCCCTGTTACCTGTAGCTGTCATTGTTGCTTTTGGTGGCCGAATCTTCCTGCTGAGTTGGCTCATTCCACCTTTTCCAATCATAGTGTATGCATCATACTTTCTGAATATGATGACTTATATATTTCGATGCCAAAACTTTGATGAAAACCTCCTACTTATAATAATAACTGTATCATTGAGGTCCACCATTCCTGTGTAGGCAATTGATGCCTCAAAATTGCATCTAAAGTCTCATCTGCCTCTGTATATTTGTAGAAGTTAGGAGGCACTTCAAACAAATGGCTGATCTCATTCATGATAAAAAATAAGTTCTCTATTCTGTCATAGATACTTTGCCCAGATGCTGGCCTTGTTACCTGTGAGGTGCTTGCTCCTTGACTGATCTGATTGGTGGCAAATGTGTTCACCCTTTTTGCATAAACCTCATGTGATAGAAGTTTCCCTACACTGTTGAGCAAGCTAGGAAGACCTCTGCCCTGTAATGTTGCAAACTTGTCCATGAACTTGTTGCCCTCTGTTTGCATGTCCTGGCTTCTTCTATCCAATGTCTGCACCAGGCTTTTCAATGTGAGGACCCTCTTTATCAGCTGGATAGTTTCTGTTCTGTTGGAAATCCCAATTGCTGCCAGCTGAGGACCTGTCCGGTTATTTAGCACATTATCATCCTGCTGGCTATATCAGGCATACTGCTTAGAGATGCCCTTGCTCTATGGACTTCCTTTTGTGCTTTGCCTATGAGCTCCATTTGCTCATGGATGGTATCAATATATTGCCACTGATCCGTTATTGATTGGCCAATGTGGGTCCACAAAACTGTCTTGATCTCAACCACCACTTTGTCAAGGGTGAGCTCTTTCTCCAGCTCCTTTATCTTCTCTTTGAGAGCTTTTATTTCTCTCCCTTTCTTAGCCACATTCTGCTTGGATTTGTCATATTTCTCATTCAGCTTGGCCAAATTCTCCTTGGCTCCATTCAGTTCTGTCATCTGGGCTTCGAGGGCCTGGACCTCTCTCATCAATTTCTGCATATCAAGGCTCGGAGCCTGCTCTGAAGTTGGTGCTGGTGCTACTGTTGATGTCGATGGCGCTACCTATTCTGTGGGGGGAGCAGTAGTCTTTGGGGGTTCCTCAAGGTTTATAACCTCTGGAGGGGGCTGAGAAGTCTGGCCTCCTTCTTTCTGTTGTAGGGTTGCCTGCAGTGCAGCCTCTGTGTCCTCCAGCTTCCCTTCTGTCTGCACTAGCTGTTTGTGCAGTGCTACCAGCAATGTAGCTACCTCTTGGTCCTGTCTCTGCTGAGCAACCTCTTCTGTTTGGGGGTGAATGGTTGCTGGGAGCTTCACCTTCTTTCTTAGGGCTGCAAGGTCTGCATCTCTTATCTTCAGCAGCGATTGTATGGCCTTTGGATCCTTGGGGTCATGCCCAAGCTCTATAATTATATCCTCCAAAGACTTGATCCTGTTGTCGTTGGCCTGAGAGGATACTTTCTCCAACTCAAGTTGGGAAGCTGTATTATTTAGGCTGTTTTCCAACCTGTTAGCCAACATTGTTTTGTCTGCCAATATTGCATAGACCATCTCACCCGTTTGCTTGTGAAGCTCTATTTGGTCCATAGGGTGGATGTCCTTTGCAAGAACCTCAAGGTTGGTTCTTATATAGTCTGCAGCTGACTGTGGCTGCAGCATGGTGGGCATGAAATGACTCATGGTCATTTTTCCTTCTGTGATGTCATAGGCTGACATAAGCCTTTGTTGATTGGTAGGGGCCATCTTCAGCAACTGGTTGTAGATTTAGAGCCTGAGTGGCTCATTTCTCCTCTTGATATTAATAAATTGTTGCTTGATGCCTGCCTCTGATCTCCTTTCATAACTTGAGGAGCTGACCTCTCCTCCAATGGTTCTCTCTTGTTCCTGCTGAAAGGAACTGGCAGATGCCTCCATACTTGGTGGGCCCATTCCCAACGATTGCCCCATAGGCATTTCTTCCTCAGAGAGGGGATTCAGTCTCTGTCTCTTCTCCCCTTGATTTGTGGACATGGTGAGGCGAGTCTCCTGCTCTCTGTCCCTCTTCTTTCCCTTTTCCTCCTTTTGTGGAGTTTGAAGCACTGAGGCCTCCACTGCCTTTTCTTGCCCAGAAGGCATATTCTCTTGAGCCTGTTGCTCAGTAGGTGTTGGGGCTTCAGCCATTTGCTCTTGCTGCATAGGCTACCCCTCTTCTTGATGTTCTTCTTGCTGTTCAACCTCCTTTTCTACTTGCTGTTCTGTTTGCTGCTCTATCCTAGGAGGTGACTGTTCCTGCTCAATCTGCTTGCCCTTATCCCTGCTTGATTCCTGTTGAGTCATTCCGGCTGCTTGCTGCTGGGCTGTAGAAGACGAGGCAGCTGCTCCAAGTTGCTTTTGGTATGAAGAGTAGACCTGCCCACAAGTTTCCAAGTCAGCCTCTTTTTCAAGATTCCTTGCCTCTCTTTATATCATTTGCTCCCTACCAATTGGCTCCTCTAGGGTGCCTTCTTTCCAGCTTAGAGTATTGGCATACTGCTCAATATGAGGCAGTTTCACATGGGCATAGCCACCCAATTTGTACTTTATCCTCATAAGGGAAATGAAATGATTAGGGTCATAAGGCACCCATTTGAAGCTGGTTTGCAGTTTGAGGGCCTCTAGGATCAGGTCAGCTTCCTTCCATCCTTCCTCCCTTTTATTGTACAGAAAAGGGGCTAGCTGATTTCTCACCTTTAGCTGCACCTTCTTATTTTTGCTTTGGAAATGGACAAAGTCTGCATTTCCAAACTGCCTAAAGTACTCTAGGGCAAAGAGTCTCATAGGGACATATTTTGGCAGCCTATAAGGACTCAACTCGTAGCCATATATTCTGATTACTGTGTGGTGTTGGTAAAAGTACCAATCACCAATGCTGTAGGCGTTTGAGAGGTGCATAATTCTTTGCATTTCCTCTATCAATCTGGGAGGAGGGACACCCAATAACAATGTCATAGCTGGATGGATGAAAAGGTCAATGAATTCACAATAGGTGTAAGGTGAATAGGCTAAAAGATGACAGATTGGAGACCAAAACACAACAGACCTTGGGCTTCCCTGGGCATCTAGCTTCTTGAGAGGGACAAGGAAGGCATCAGGCTGATAAAACAAGAATAAATGATATATGTACCTGGTGTATTTAAACATCTTTTCCCTTTTTAGATTCATCAATTGCTCATGAATATTATTGGCAATGAATGTGGCAAAATCATAATGCACAGCAGGAGGCATTCCAGGGGAGAAAATGGACAGCATGGCTATAATGGTTTCATCAACATCCCCATATGTCCCATAACCCAGGATGTAACTGATCAAATCCACCAGCATTTTGCCCAGCTCATTAAGATATTGATAAGCTATAGGAAGGGTAGTGCTCATAACTTCAAACTGTGGCTGGATAAACAACTGACTAATCTTGGAAACCAGAGCACTGGACAACTTACCCCCTTTCGTTATCAAGTCATGGATGGAGAGAGGAGTTAAGGGCTTTGTAGTGTGAAAGTGAAACATTTCATTGATGGTCTCAGGGGTGATATGGAACAATACTGAGCCTGAGGGGTTGAGAACAGCTCTCTGACAGGGGTCATAGCTAGACTGGCATTGATTTATCAAGTCTGGGAGGACATTGACTTGAGGAAGGTTGTAAATGGGTATGTTGGAGTCCCAAATTCCTAAGGTATCAGTCCCACTGAGATATTGGGCCTTTAACTCATTCAACAGGTGAATATTGAATTTGGCGGTCATGGAAGTGCAGTCTAGCATCTGGTAATATCTATCCCCCAGGGCCTTCCACTCTAGCTCTCTGTGTAGGGCATTTAGAGGCTAAACATTCAGGGCTACTGGTGTTTCCATGGCTGGGTAGTACTTGTGACTTTGTACTAAAACTGGTTTTAGTGGGCAGGAGAACACAGAGGGCTAATTTTGCAGAAGGAAAACCAATGGTAAGGGTAAATGAGGCAACTATGGTGACAATGGTGTAGAATGCTCAAAGAGAGATAATTGAGGGACTACAGGGACTGGAAACTCTGTTTTCCTGGTGAATTATACCTTTCAAGTTTTCAGTCCACGAATGCGCGGACAGAGTAGGAATTTAGGGAAAGGTGACTGTATATGGGTTCAGTGAGCGAATTTCAACCCTGCAACTGTGAAGGAGCGCTGGTTTACCGGGAATTTGCTGGTAAATGCAGGTTGCCTTGTAGAAATTTTGAATAATTTAACACATATTCAATGGAGATTTATCCTGATCATGTACTATTGCGGAAAACATACACAATACATAAGCTCCTCTACGTTGATCACAATATAGCAGCATCAATAACAATAAAACATCAAGAGCATTCACACATTAACACAGTATGTATCCCGGGGAAAGCATCTCGCTAAAAACCCCAACTATCTGTATATTAATGGTTGAGTCATGTAACATTACACAGCATAATACTTCTCACAAGTATCTCCACCTCTGTTACACACAATACAACTCAGATCTGAATCAATCACTGGCTCAAATCTCTTCCGCTGCGTGCCTGCCTCCGCTGCTCAATACCTGCTCAAGAATTGATGATAATACCAAGGCAGCCACGTCTTTCCTTGGCTAAATCACGTATGAACAAGCTACAATACGTGCAAAATCATTGGCATACTCAATCCCCTGATTTGTGCAAGATCTGGTGCACAACTATAGTCACAACTGATAGCAATCTGATTCTCTAACACCTGTCCCTGCTGAACTGAACATGCACTGACATACAACTGAGTTAACTGATGTATTCATTAGTTGTATTATGAGTTAATAACTTGTGAATTAATTAATAACTAATTCACCCAACTCATCTCTAGTCTATTTGCCAGTTAGACTAAATACAACCAGTTTAACAAAGCTAAACTGAACACAACTCCATCAACTGCACCTCCAGTCCACTAAACTCAACTCACTTGAGTTCGAACTGAAGTCCTGCATGCAAATATTAGTCATCCCATAGGTAACCACGTATTTCCTTCTGGGATCTGCATGTACCACATCCGTAGCTCATCCTGAAGTGCTCCAAGAGAATAAGACAAAGTTTATAGTCTAAATATTATTATGAGCTAATAATATTGAACTGTTCTATATTTAGACTGAGCAGTCACTCCGCTGTGATCTAAAAATAGAAGTCCATCTATTTTTTCCCAACTTG
>APFE030760262.1:47254-93822 GCA_000404065.3 Pinus taeda | reverse complement strand
GGAAGGCCTTTCCCTCGCTGAAAACAACATCATACCCCTTGTCTTCTAACATCGCCACTAAGATGAGATTCTTCTTCAATCCTGGAACATGCATGACTTCCTTCAATACAAAGGGTTTACCAGACTCCTCTCAAAGGAAATGGTACCGATACCGGTCGCACTGTATCTACCATCATCGCCCATCTCGATGTGCACTCCAAGATCTTTGTCCTCCAGATCAGAGAACAAATCTCTATCTCCCGTCATGTGAAAAGACGCACCACTGTCCAAGAACCATACTGATCCCATCACACTTGAAACGAAGCATGCGATCAATGAAAAATCAAGCTCAAACTGAGAATTTAAGGCCTCTCCCCCTGCAGATCTAGCAGCTTGCTTGTTCTTCTTCTTCTGCGGACAATTTGTGGCATAGTGTCCGTGCTGGTGACAACGAAAACACTTCACCTTGGACATATCCTGCTTCTTGCCTTTCGCACCAGACTGAGAAGCTTTCTTGCTCTTCCCTTTCTTTGCTTTGGCAGCCAAAGCACAATTCTCTTCATCAGCTCCCTTTGACGAAGATCCGTCCCTGGCACTCCGCCTGATCTCCTCCTGCATAAGATCTGACCATAGTCTTTCCCATCCTGGCAACTTCTCCCAACCATTGACAGAGTCCTGATAGGAATGCCAACTCTTCGGAAGACCAAGGAGAGCCAAGCTCACCAATTCCTCATCATCAATAGTAACCCCCACACTTCCCAGCTCCTCTCGACACTAAGTGAACTTTGTGAGATACTTGGGAATACTGTCACCCTTCTCGCATTTGATGTTTCTGAGTTTATCTTTGAGCACCAGCTTCCTCTGATCGCTCTTGCTTTGGAATAATTCTGTTAATGATTTCCACATCAAATATGGAGTAGCCTTTCAATGGAGGCTGGACACAATGTGATCCTTCATGCCCTCCAACAAAATCCTTCAACATTTTGCGATCTTCTTTTGCCAAGCATTAGCTTGAGTAGCATCAGTAGGCTTTGGGATATCCGTATCTATGAACTCCTTCAGCCCGTTATCATCCAATATTGCCTCCATCCTGTCCTTCCATGCAAAATAGTTTGAGCTGCCCTCAAGAGCATACTCCAATCGCAATCTGTTGAAAGACATTGCTGCGTTGTCACCAAGAAAACACTGCTGCAAATTTGAATTCCACCAGCAACCAACTCAACCGCATCGGATCTAAGATTCGTGAGAACACAATATTTCTCGTACATTGATTGACTGTATGGGCTTTTACCGGATATTTCACCTTCCAAAGGAAGGATGAATCCAGAGGCTACCTGGCCCGATTACAAGCTCTGCCTAGAGAAATAGAATGTAAACACTTCCTGAATAGTAGATCTGATGATCAACATCTCTGATACCATGTAGAAATTTTGGATAATTTAACACATATTCAATGGAGATTATCCTGATCATGTACTATTGCGGAAAACGTACACAATACATAAGCTCCTCTACGTTGATCATCAATATAGCAGCATCAATAACAATAAAACATCAAGAGCATTCACACATTAACACAGTATGTATCGCGGGGAAAGCATCTCGCTAAAAACCCCAACTATCTGTATATTAATGATTGAGTCATGTAACATTACACAACATAATACTTCTCACAAGTATCTCCACCTCTGTTACACACAATACAGCTCAGATCTGATCTCCAAATCTCTTCCGCTGCTTGCCTGCCTCTTCTGCGCAATCCTGCAAGAGAATACTGTTGAATGATGGATCCAAATTCTTATTTCCCTTGGATATACCACGCAATCCTCATTGGCATACTCAATCCCTCTGATTGTGCAAGTCATCATGCACAGCTATAGTCACAACTGATAGCAATCTGATTCTCTAACACCTGTCCCTGCTGAACTGAACATGCACTGACATGCAACTGAGTTAACTGATGTATTCATTAGTTGTATTATGAGTTAATAACTTGTGAATTAATTAATAACTAATTCACCCAACTCATCTCTAGTCTATTTGCCAGTTAGACTAAATACAACCAGTTTAACAAAGCTAAACTGAACACAACTCCATCAACTGCACCTCCAGTCCACTAAACTCAACTCACTTGAGTTCTAACTGAAGTCCTGCATGCAAATATTAGTCATCCCATAGGTAACCACGTATTTCCTTCTGGGATCTGCATGTACCACATCCGTAGCTCATCCTGAAGTGCTCCAAGAGAATAAGACAAAGTTTATAGTCTAAATATTATTATGAGCTAATAATATTTGACTGTTCTATATTTAGACTGAGCAGTCACCCCGCTGTGATCTAAAAATAGAAGTCCATCTATTTTTCCCAACTTGATCAATTATCCATAAACAGCAACCTGCAATCCATAGACATGATCCATATGTCTAAAAATAGACATAGTCTAAAAATAGACTTGCGCCAAAAATAGCCTGCGGGCCCACTTAGTGAAGGCGACTCCTTTCCACTAAGCTCCATCATCTTGTTGCATTCTCAACAAGCATTTCTTGTTGCACACTTTTCAACATGCTTTACTCTTGTTAATTCAATTATGGAGAATTATGGACAAAACTAAGCTTCTGAGGGGATTCTTTTGGTAAATCCCTGGTGAATTGCCGGCAATGGTCGCAAATGCAGGCAGGTGGGTGGCGACAGCGTCCTTCAGGTTGATTTTTTGCAGGTTGGTGATAGGTGGTCGTAAATTACATGCAGAGGTGAGCAATAGTTCAATTTGCAAAAGTGAGAAAAAACGCGAAAATCGGCTAAAATATGGACTTTTTGGGTATTGGCGCACTTTTTGGATGATGTCAGCATGATGTCATCAGGTGGGGTCAGGGTCGGGTAACGTCAGCATGACGTCATCAGGTGACATGGCAGTCTGTGGGTGGTCCACGGGGATTGCCCAGGTGGCGAACACGTCAGAGTGCTGGCAGGTGAGGGCGCTGACAGGGCACCGAGTGGAAGTGACGTGGGCGGGCGTGGCGCTGGCGTGGGCAGGCGGTATAGTAGAGCGGTAAGTGGGTTTTCTCGGACCGCCTTCTATACGGTCGCGGTATTGTCAGAGGGCGACCCGAGAGAATGTAAGGGTGACGCGTGGCAGAGGCCTGACGTCACCCTCTGACAGTTTCTTGGGTGGTATCTTTTGGTGATGAAGGCCCGTCCGATATGCATGTGGGCCGTCGGATGGGAAAGCCCAGATCCGACGGTCGACAGGTTGATGAGTTGCAAGTAGGATATGGAAGGCGGGGCAACATAAAATATTAATATTTTGGAAATGCAAGCCTGGCGGAAACATTAGCAAAAGTGGGTTTTTGGGTTGTTTTGCAGAGTTACGGGTTGAATGGATTTTTGCAAAGGTTAACTTACAAAACAGGTTTTTGGCTAATTAATCCGAGCAAATCCCGGATTAATCCCAGGATTAATTTTTTGGCACTCTTTGGGTTGCGCTCAAATGTTTTTAGCGCTTGAAGACATTGATAATCATGCATAGAGCTATAATTCTCGGGGGAGGGGATACTTAGATTTTTTGGTTTTTTTGCCAAGTTTTACATAGTAATAGGGGGAATAGGGGGTATAGGGAGTTATATAGTGATAGGTTAGTAGTTAATATGAGTGAGAAAGGTGGATGAGGATGGGTAGAATACTAAGTTTTTTTTATATGAAATCAACTTAGCTTTTAGGAAGTAGATCAAAATGAAAAGAATACTTGCACAAGAAATGTGGCTCTTAAAGAGACTAGAACCAGCAAAAGACTTTGACTTTCTTTGTGAACATGGGTGGCATAGGGATGTTAGTCATGAATGTGATAGGGGGTGATTGGGAAGTTAGACATGCTCCATTAAGTTTCTGTTTAGACTGTTGCAAATAGGCCATTTGTACTGGCACCATGTTTTTACCTTTGCTTTTAGGCCAGTGAAATGCCATGAACCATGCTTTATGCAATCCCCTCTGCCTACCCACTCTATTGCCTAGCCTTTTTTGTTACTCCAAGGAGGGTGCACTTAGATTTGCAAACCCTTTTGTGCCTTTTCTTTTCCTTTGGCTTTCTTTTGATTTTCTATCTAAAGCTACCCTTATTGCTTCCAAGGCCCCAGATTAAACAGTTGGGAACCTTCTTTCTCTACCTATCTACTTTACCTGCCAAGATTGAGCTGTTTGGACAGGTTTCTTTATCTAATATATAACCAAAATTGAAACATGGCATGACCCAGCTTAGGCTGTTGGATCACCCAATCTGAAGTAGGGCAGCATCAACCAAATGTAGGTATACTTCCTCTACAAAAATATGAGATCTTTGTATCATCAAAGTAGATCATATTCGCACTTCCCCTTCCAATCATGAAAAATGAAACCTATTGGTATAGGTAGCTAACAGGTGGGAAGTAGTCACACACAAGAAGGATGTACCTTTCACTTGGCAATTCCAATCAAGCATAATCCATATTTTCATGTCCCACTGGTGTCTCCTCTTTTTCAAGATGAATTGTCAATCCATAAGATATGCTCCCATGAATCACAATCACATTCCAGGTTTTCCAAATCAAAATCCTTGCATAGATTGGCAATCATATTTGCCAAAATTCAAAGATGAAAAAGGAGATGGTGTTTCCTTTCATTTGATAAAATTTCATATGCACATACATATATTAGGAGTTGATTTTCATGAGGATGTTTATGTTAATTTTAGAAGAAAAAGCATGGTCTTGGTATGAAGGATTGCCTCTTGCTAGAATTTATTCCCTTAAAGACTTATACACAATGTGCTATAAGAACTATAAAGACAATAACTCTTCTATAGTGCTGGTTCAAACCTTTTGTGGAGATTTTGAAAGTCTTCTGCAACCTTGGTAATTGATATTGATGACAAGGATTTGATGGACAAT
The DNA here is from genome assembly GCA_000404065.3 of Pinus taeda. Taxonomy (NCBI): domain Eukaryota; kingdom Viridiplantae; phylum Streptophyta; class Pinopsida; order Pinales; family Pinaceae; genus Pinus; species Pinus taeda. The sequence continues at coordinate 88,924 of APFE030760262.1, read as the reverse complement.
GAAATCAAGGAAACCATGTATGAACTATCTTATCATCAGGAAATCATAATAGTAGGAGCTAGTTGTCATGACATTCAGGACAATCTTCAGCATAATGAAATTTCTCCTTTTATTATAGATCAAAGTTTTGATGTTCAAATTCATACTTTTTTCCTTGAGAAGGATGATGAAACTCTACATTCATCAGAAGCTTTAAATAATGAAAACAATGATTTGGACAAGTCATCATATTTTGGCATTCTTCAATCTTTTCCTGAGTCATTTGATCCAATAAATAGTCAGATTAGATTCAATGAAGAATTTATACCTGCATATGACAACTGCGAGTGATTTAGAGCTTAAAAGAACATATGGAAAAGAAAATTTTGTTCTAGGTCCTTTGGACAGCCAAAATGATATTATTTTTGAGTTGAAAAAGATAATGTTTTGATCTTCTAGATTGTTGGCTTGTTGGGGCTAGACCCAAATTTAGAGGTGATTTAGCCAAACAAATCCTGGTAAAACTGGCCCTTTTAGCAACAGTCCATGGAGCGTGAACTGAGGTCTCACCTGAAGTAGTATGGGAGGGTGCTAGAACTAGGTTTCCACACCCTGGAGATGTCTGATGAGTTCAAGTGGTCCGCGGTTCAACACTACGCACATGTCACTCTGCGCACTTACCTGTACCTTGCAGCTTGAGATGCTGCCTTCGCACAACCCTACTCGGGGGCCAAACGCTATTATTACCCCAGTCCTTACTAGTATTCCACCATTAGTTGATTAACTTAGCTTACTTGCATGTGTAAAGTGTACTTAGAAATATAAACCATTCATACAAGTGCGCGCAATAAATAAACTGTATATTTGCAAATGATATCAAACATATAATAACTCAAGAACAGATACCCAGAATTTGGATAAAACTTCTCTTTATTATTTTATTCTTCGGTTATAGACTCGACTTCACCTTGTGCACGTAGCTACAGGGGTCCATGCACTCAGCTACAAACAACTAGGACTCTGCGCACTTAGCTGTAGAGCCTTCTCCTAATTTACGACCCAAAGACACATGTAGACACTTACGACTCAATCCCTTAGACTTGTTCTCTATCCTCTACTTCGCTACTTTTACACTTAGAGCCTCACTCTGTTTATACAATCCCATGGTTCGTGGACCATGGGTAGGCCAACCTTACATTACAAACTAGGTTGGACAACCTTCTGACTCTATCATACTTCTGCGCCCACAATTCACAGTTTCGTGCCCGCAATTCATGGGGCTTTACAACATCATTCGATCAAATCATGGCCTTTGATCCCCAAAACATGCTTTAGGAGGATTCCATGCCCAACAAGCCCCCAACACAAACATCATGACTCGCCCTCGAGTCACTCTGTCAGCCCAGTGATCTTGGCACGAAGTTCCTCCAACTATCCTCAAACTGTGCTGATGTCGACAATGCACTGATCCACTGCTTGTCAAATCTCTTGCATCCTCTGTTCTGAGACCTCCGTGTCTCGGGTGCTTCTCTACATTAACATGTGCATCCCTTGTATGTGCGAAAGGTTTCCTTGAATGTTTGTTGTGATAGTGAAAGCCTCGTCGATCCACATATGGATGCGCGCTTTGAGAACTGCCTCCTTATGTCTCGCTGCATCCTATAGAAATTTCACCATAGATTAAACTGATTATGCAATGTACTAAAGAAAAATACTTAATCTACTTCTACAATCAAACTTGTGGAAGCATAATCGATTTTGAGCAAGATCAAGCAGAACACATATAACTAGAAGCATAATCAATGCACATGAAACACAGAAGAATACTCTAGGGAAAACCTCAACTAAAAACCTTGATCTCTGTATTATCATACAAGTGGAAATATGTTTAGATTACAAAAATCTTTAGCTTACAAGCTATCTAGCTGTCAATACAATCCCTCTGCTACTCATAGATAGTCAAAGGCTTCTCATAAACCTTCTCCTCTACCCTCGAAGCCTCCTATTTCCTTCCATAGTTTTTCCTGGGGTCCAATGTTGCCACCTGTGTGAATGTAGCTCTCATACAACTCACTGACCTCTGAATTAATTTCCCAAATCTGAAGGAGATAATTCCTTATGCATGGATGAGTTTCTTATATAGGAAAAACCCTTCAACTGATAGTACATTGTCCCTTCCTTTGATCTCAACTGGGTCTCTGACTAAACTGACATGCATGAGTTATTTATGAGAGAATATCCAGTTATCTAGAGAGCAGTAGTTACATGCAAGCAAGCATTAACTAACTGAACTCACAATTAATTCAACAAACTGTTTGAATTAATCCAACATGACTTGACTTAGTTAACTAAACCAACTAATTACAACTCAATATTACAACTCATCCTTATCTCTTTAATTGATGGATAAATTCCTCAATTAATGGAGAAACTGTTACATGTCCCCACATACACTTCATGTTTGGTTTTCTACAACTAACTAACTCAAGATGAATTAATTAATTATTTTACAAACAACTGCTAAGATCAAATTCGAATTTTACTTCTCTATTTTAGTTCAGGGACTAACTAAAATAGGAATCTAACCCGAAATGCTATTTATAGAAATGTTATTTTTAGCACTTCCATTTTTCATTCCTTGTTGCTATATCCAACACTCGTACCTGAACTGCTATTTATAGCAGTTCTATTTTTAGCACTTATATTTTTAGCATTTCTTATTGCTATTTTCAACACTCCCTCTCAACAAGAAATACATTCAACTCGAACCTGATCCTAAACCTTTGGAAAGTTCTGCATGCAACACTTCTCCCAAGTGTTGTTGCTCTAGCAACTCTAGAAACAAAAAATCTCCCAACTGATTTCCATGTTTGGCTACAAACACCCTCTAATACTGAAGCTCCCTCTATCACTGACAAGTGCTCCCTCTTTGACCTCTACACTACTGCAACAACTCGCTACATCTCGCACTATTGCACACCTCTCTGTGCCATCTTGCACTGGTGCAACACTCCTATGCCTCTCGCATTGTTGCAGCCTACTAGCTTTACTCTGTCTTGGGACTCCTGCACTATAGCTCTCTCTGCCGCTCCATCTACATCCATCTTTGCCCACTCAGCCAATCTTGCTACTGCTCATCGGGGCTCCCATAGCGAGGTCGAATAAAATAAGTTGGGTACCTCAAGGATCATGCCCCTATTTCAGCCTTCATGGAATTGTCACTTCACATCGCCCCACCTCACACTTAGAGGCATGGCTGCATGTCATCCCTCAGCCCACTTGGCTCGAAATTTCCCCCTACTGGAGGTCTCTACATGAATGGATTCCTCCACTCGCTCTCCTCTTGTCTTCTCCAGTTGTGGCTACTTCACCAATTATGGCTCCTCCACAATTGTCTGAGACTTCTTCTGGCGCTGCATGTTGAGAGGTAATTTACTCTTCCTCTCAACCACCAAGTCTCTAACCTTTTCCTTGCTTCTCAATGCTTTGCATGCATCTTGAACCTCAAGATCATACAGGTTCTTGGCTAGCACACCAATCTGTTTCATCTTTCCCGCCGTCATGAAATTTTCTGGAAAAAGAGTTGATTTTAAATCAACGATATCTCCCTCATCCAAACTCCGATTCAGATGATTTATTTTCTGAATTTAGGTATTTTCCTACAAGGAATCCAGATCTACTATTTGTTTCTGAAAATTTTGCACAAAAATTTTCATATCTGCTCTGAAAAATCAGGGCCCAAAACTCAAATCTTCGAAAGCTCCTCTAGTATATTGTTTTTTGCTTTGATCACCTTTGCTCTGATACCATGTGGAAATTTCACCATGGATTAAACTGATTATGAAATGTACTAAAGCAAAATACTTAATCTACTTCTACAATCAAACTTGTGGAAGCTTAATCGATTTTGAGCAAGACCAACAAAACACATATAACCAAAAGGAGAATCAATGCACATGAAACACAGAAGAATACTCTAGGGAAAGGCTAAGCTAAAATCCTTGATCTCTGTATTATCATACAAGTGGAAATATGTCTGGATTACACAAAGCTTTAGCTCACAAGTTATCCAACTCTCAGTATAATCCCTTTGTTGCTCATAGACAGTTAAAGTCTTCTTACAAACCTTCTTCTCTGCTCTCCAAGCCTCCTATTTCCTTGCACAATTTTTCCTGGGGTCCAATGCTACCACTTGTGTGAATTCACCTCTCACACAACTCACTGACCTCTGAATTAACTGCACAAACTTGAAGGAGATAATTCCTTCTGCATGGATGAGTTTCCTATATAGGAAAAATCCTCAAACTGATACTACACTGTTGCCTCCTCTAATCTCAACTGGGTCTCTGACTAAACTAACATGCATGAGTTATTTATGAGAGAATATTCAATTATCTAGAGAGTAGTAGTTACACGCATGCAAGCATTAACTAACTGAACTCACAATTAATTCAACAAGCTGTTTGAATTAATCTAATTGGACTTGACTCAGTTAACTAAGCCAACTAATTACAACTCAATATTACAACTCATCCTTATCTCGTTAACTCATGGATAAATTCCTCAATTAATGGAGAAACTGTTGCATGTCCCCACATAGACTTCATGTTTGATTTTCTACAACTAATTAACTCAAGATGAATTAATTAATTATTTTACAAACAACTGCTAAGATCAAATTCCAATTTTACTTCTCTATTTTAGTTCAGGGACTAAATAAAATAGGAATCTAACTCGAAATGTTATTTATATCAATGCTATTTTTAGCACTTCTATTTTTAACATTTCTTGTTGCTATTTTCAACACATCCACGTCTCCTTCAGTGCCTTCGCTTTCTGCATCTTTGCAAGTCATTGAATGAGGGCTACTGTCTATGCAGTTCAACTAACATTGTCGTGTTTCTGCTGAAGTTCTCGTGCCTTGGTCTCCAGGTGCTAGATGTTGGGGTCCTTCTGCAGAGTTGTGAGGACCTCAAGTGCTTGCTCCAACAAAGTGGTACAGTCTTGCACTACACCTCCAATTTCTTCCAATCTCGTTGTGATAGTGCTATTGCATTATTCTTGAACCTTTAGGGGAGTGGAAGGCTACCCCTTTAACCGTATCTCATTGATCTGAAGATTCTGCTCCAGCTGAACCTTGGTCATTTCTTCTCTAGCCTTGCAGAATCCGGTTGCCAATATGTGGATCCACACCTCTAGTAGATCTATTGGGATGGCCACCTCCGAGATGCGTCGCCAAGCGTCGTCTACCACGTGTGCCAACTGTTGGTTCTGTGACACTAATTCATCACGCTGTAGACTGAGATGTTCCATGTTGATCTTTTGTTCATTGAGAACTTGGATCGTGCAGCTCTCCCTAGCATGTAGCTCTGCCGTTATTCCACCTTATAGCAGATACAGTGTCTCTCACAGAAGGGCAACCAAATTAAGGCCAAGGCCTTTGATCATGTTAACCACAAATCTATCGGTCTCATTTGCTGCTACTAGGGCCCCTTTTGGTAACACTATTGTCTTTTCCATCTGTGTGCGTAGCATTTGCTCTGCTGCCAAGGATCCTATTGTGAGGTGGGTGGAAAGGGTACGCACATGAGGGGGACGTACCTGTAACTCCTATAGTTGTACCCTGAGGGCCCCCAACACAGTCTGGTGCTCCTGCATAAAACCCTGAAGAGCCTCACTGGTGACATCGCGCACTGTCTTGTCGATGTCATGGAGATCCCCCTCGGTTACAGTGATGGGGTCAGTGGCCAACTTCAAGGCCTTGAGCTTCTTCCTTGGTCCCATTCTCTCTATCGTGTGTGGGTGCTTTAGTTGTGTGGACACGGCCCTTGGGTCTACGCTCCCTTCTGTTGTTTCTGCTTCCTCTACCTCCTGCCCCTATGAGGACATTGCTTGTTCCTCATCCGCCTTCACTGTTGTTTCTTCTACCACCTGTGATGTTGCTGCTGCTTCTGCCTCCTCTTTCTGCTCTATAGCTTTCTGTGTCACTTGTCGTGCTGCCCTTTCCTTAGTTGCTGCTATTTCCTTAGACCTTTTCTCAACCAATTGTGTGATGCATAGCTTTGCATCATCCTTCTTCTTCTACGCTGTTGCCTTCTCAAGTTCTGCTAGATCTTGGGCGCGCCATTCCTGAGGCCATGTCTCCAAGACAATGAAGATGGCGTCGTCAATGACTATAAAAGGGAGCTTCTTCCACTGCTTCATTGTATCCTTGCATGCCCTGATGTATACATTATGCATATCGACTTTGAATTATACAAAACTCTACAGACTGTTGTACATCGTAGGCGACAAGCGTGACCTATGATTAATCCACATCCAGATGCTCATCTCCATGAGCACCCAAAATATTTTGGTGTCACGTATCCGTTTCGTGTCCTTTGTGGCCCAGAGTGAAGCATACTTCACGTCCTCCGGTAGTTCTTTGTCAATGCTAGGGAATTGACTGTCCTCTAGCAGTTCCCCCGCGATGAGCATTATGGATAAAAACAACCACGTGTAGTGGAAGGTTTTACCTTGCTCCTAGGCTTCAGAATAGTTCTTCAAAAATTCCTCGGACAGGAATTCTATCCAGTTGAACTAGACCCCCTCCGTGCACTTCTCGGCCAGTGCGACCATGGGCGCCAGTACCTCATCGGCGCGGCACTTCCTCATAACTTTTTCAGCTGGGAGTTGGGCTTCTATGCGCTCCCCTTTGTCCTTGATGCTGGAGATGGTTGAGGGGTCCTTTCCTTTATAGGGGATCTAAGAAAAGCAGTGGATTAGGTCTACCATGATAGGGATAGGATCCTCCAGCCATAGATACCCATCATGCACTAGGAAGAGCAGATGCGTGATGACGAAAATGGTGATGGGAACATAGTGGAAAATGTGGTATTCATAGTAGGTGTAGAACCCTAGCCTTTACCACACCGCACAGCCACTTTCATAGCTCTAACATTGTCACCACCCCCTCAATGTTTTGCTTCATGAGGTTCCCGGTCTCTAGGTGAGGGAACTTCTTGCGGTCAGCAAGATCCTAATCTTCAAACTTCATGGTTGGCACACATCCCAGGTGCATGCATTCAAACACTATGCCGTCTGGGAGGAGTGGAGTCTGGAGTGAAATCTTGGTTTCGTCTAGGTCCTTTGGCACTTTAGTCTTCCTCTTCTGTGGAGGGACATATGCGGGCAGTTTTGTTTCAGAGCGTGTAGGTTAAATATCTTCCTCCATGTCTTCTTCTTCTTCTGCTATGATGATAAGAGCTTGCAACTCTTCTTCCTCCTCATCTGTGTCGATCGTGACAACTTTTCCCTTTTTTGCCATCGATAGTTTGCTGCACAGCGGGTTCCTCGGGGACACGTGTATTGGAGCCATTTCTTGTTTATCCTTCTTGGGCCTCGGCGTTCGTGGTGATTTGGGGTTTTCTGCCACAACCTCGATGCCTTCTGGAACATCCTCCGCCATTGGGGTCTGTGTGGCCTCGCTGGTGGTTACCTCTTCAATTCCCAAACCATCCTTAGTTGCTGCCATTGTATCTAGGCTGTATTTTGTCACTCGCAAACTCAGGGGCTCAATTATCACTCAGCTCTCAATGCTCAGTTCTCTACTCAATTGCTCAATTCTGAAATGGCCAAGTGTTGTTCGCTGGCCAGCCCTTTATGTTTTATAGTGCCTTCTGAATTCGAATTCAACCGTTACCCCAAATTTCGGGCCATTAATACTTTCTTGGCAGTAGATTTTCCCAAATCTTGCCCATAAATCGCATCTTAAATTCCTATCGCCCACTACATTTGGCCTCAAATCGAACATCCCATGATGAATAGTGACTGCAACGGTTACTTTCAGGCCAACCTACGTAGCAGCACAACCCTCCGTGCACGGTCGCAGACCTTGTGATGCTCTGCTTCTGTGCGCATCCCTAATATCGCGCAGCTCTTGGGCAGAATAGTTTATAGTCCCGCGGTTCCTTTCAACTGCCTGGAGTGCTAAGACTGTCCTTCCTGTGTCTATTCAGGTGGTCGTACCACCCCTGTGGAGCTCTATCCTGTCCTCCACCATGGTTCGTAGAGAATCCCCACGTTCCATTATTGTGGTTGGCATCACACACTTTACTACTTGCAATGCGCTACCCTAGTCACTACGTTTGGCGATATGAGGTCCAAGCCAAGGAAACATATTAACCAATTCAGGACGATAGTTCTCCAACTTTTCAGTATGATCGTACGCATCTTGCCTTACCATCCTCGGTTTTTTGAAGAGAAATTCTTCCTTTATTTCGTCTTCTAGCTTCTTGACCTCCGCATCCATCAAAGCACTTTTCTCCCTTAGCCATACCTGGTCTTTTTCAAGTTCGCGAAGTCTAAGGTTTTCCAGTCAGATTTCTTCCTCAAGTCTTACATATTTTGTTTCTTACGGCTGTGTGATTCCTTCGTTCTTGACTTCGTGGATTGTTGTATCTATGGGTGCTTCTATGCATTGACTAGGCTTTGCATGCTCCATAGGGATTATGGCCCTTGCTTCATACTTTAGCTTCGGAAGTGCTCGCGTGGTCAGGGTTTTGCACATGGTCCTATGAGCCCATATAACCGTTGGTATGCGTAGGTCCCAATCAGTGCGTTTGACATGGTGGACCGTGTTCAGCACTTCGCACACCTTGTCAAAGGCTTCCCCATGTATAATCTTTGGCGCGCTTGGTCTTATCATACTTTGTTGTTTCGCACCCTCTTCTTTCCCACTCCTGCTTGTTGTTCCTGTTTCCTATTGTGAGGATGGTGTGCATTCATGTAGGTTGCGTACCATACGCTTGTAACCATCTGGAGAGGTGGGCGCGCAGGCTGTTTCGTCCATCATGCTCGGCTTCCATCCACAACTGAGGCTTTCCATACCATATAAGCATCATTCTTCTCCAGTTGCGCCAGTTCGCAAAACTTTTGTGATGCGTACACCACCACCTTGTGGGTGTACTACACACTGCCCATTTTAGAGCATCAAAATGCTGTTGTTCCAACACTCATCTTTCAAATTTCTTTAGGAATTCATCCACTGCTATCAACCTATCATACATAGGCAGGTCCCTTACCTCTGTTGTCATGAGGCACAATGATCTTATCATCATGTTGCAATTGTGTGTGGTTACCTCGTGTAACCGGTTCTGCCATCATTTGATTTACTCATCCAAATCTGAGGTGCAGGATTTTTCACGCTCCCAAGAAATCCTGCCATCTCATCACGTGCACTGGCTCTATGTAGCGTGATCCTTCCGAATGGTTTAAAGGTACCACTACGTGTAGTGACTTTTTCTCAAAGATCATCTTGCGCTTCTTGAGATTTATCACTACGTTCATATCAGTGGCCCAATCTATTCCCAGTAGCACGGTATATGGATTGATGTCATCGACAATCTCTATCACTTCGAAATCTGCAAGCGGCTTGCACCTTTGATGTCTACTTTTATTCCCTGCAATCTTCCCATCGGTAGGATCTTCTATTAGTTCGCCATTCACAATTGAATAAGAGACCATTGCAATGTAGGCCTGCCCATGCACTCCCATGTTTGTTTTGGTAATACGTTCATGTCCAATCCTAAATATAGAATCACTTGATCCATTTCATATTCCCCAATTTGCACAGTCAATCTCATCTCCCTTCCTATTCGCGTTGTGTTCTCCTGACCCGGTGCACAACAGCTTCATGAATGTCTCTAAAAAGGTAGTAAGCATTGATGGGTCCATCTCTAGTTCTATTTTGTATTTACTACCTAAAGTGGGGCCCTCCATGAAGCTCTTCTTAGCTTACATGAATATCTCCTTCACGTGCTCCAAGTTGAACTCTGGTTCCTTTGTAGGAGCCTTAACCCAAACACTCTCTTCAGGTTGCTTGCCCTTGTCATCTCCTGTCGTGATACCACTTCGGAGCACGATGTTTACATTTGGGTCCTCTTCACGCAGCTCAGACCTCATCATTTGTAGGTTTTGTGTCAGGGGAGGCTGGAGTATTCCTTTATCGTGCAACCTCACTATCAATGTGGGGCAGTCCTTCGTCTCATGATCAAACTGGGTACAATATAAACACGATGCTCTCATTAGATTTGTACAATCGCGAGCATAATGCCCTGGCCCTCTACAATTGTAACAAATTAGCTATCTACATCCCCTTCCTGGCCCCATTCCACCTCGACCTCGTCTGCACCCCTGAAATCCAGTGCGCACAATCCCTGCATTTTGATCGAGGGCTCATGTTTCGATCTAAACTCTATAGGCAAGAGTCCAATCCATCATTAGTTCATAACTTCTATAGGTGCACCCATCATGGCCTACTGACCTGCAGAAATTACACAACAACTGTTGGGACATCTGCGTATACATTGTAATAGGTGACAATTATCTATAGTGTGCTTCCCTCATATCTGAAAATCACGCACCATAATGCAGGCACTGCGCTCAGTCCTGCTTGTGCCTCTGGTCTCAATGGCATTGGCCCTCCTCCCACTAATTAGTTTGCAAAGAGTGGACAATGGTCCTTGTCATGTCCCTAGCCTTTGCATTTTATGCACCATACCTCCTCGTGCACCTCTGGGTGAGTTTTCATGTCTTGTTTCAAACTCTACATCTCCAAGCACAAGTTTTTTAGTTGCACGTGGATTTGTTGGACTCCTAGGCTAGGATATTTTATTGGGGTCTCATGCAATCTCATTGCAATCTCCAAAGCTTCGACTTTGGTGTATAACTTCTTTTACGATAGTGCCATCCTTAGATGCGGCGTTAGTGAAGCTACAAACCATGCGCAGTGCTACCCATTCGTCAAGGTCATGTTGGCTTCGTGAATCATGCCCTTCAGTATTTGATCTAGTTCTCGGGGGTCTCGCCTGGAAGCATTGTGATTTCCTTAAACTTGATAATCGACCGTGTCTCCAATTTTGGCTTGCTAAATTCCCTATTTAGTGCAGCTTGGATATCCACGATCCGTACATTTGGATTGCTGTTGGAATGCTTAATGTGCCATGTCAGTGCATGATCTTACAACGTGCTTACCAGTGTTGCTTTCTTTATATTGTCATGCATGACTCCTTGTGCTTCCCATAGAGCCTTTACCATGAACCAAAATTTTTTCGGATCTTAGCTCCCTACTCCTTTGAACACTGGAAATTTTATTGCACTCACCATATTGAACTGTGGTGGTGGCGAAGGTGGTGTGGGTAGAGATGGGGTTGAAGATGGTGAAATTGGTGGTGGTGTATGTGGAGGTGGTATGTGCGAAATTCGCTGCCTTATCACACTGATCACACTTCTTGGTGAAAATTTTGCGAGCTCTTCCTTGCTTTCTCATTGAGGTGAAATCAAGGGGCTATTCTCTATCTTTATGCTACCTTTGTTTCTATAGATCTTTCGACTTCGCATAGCCCCAAACATTAATTTATTTGCTAACCTGCTTTTAACAAAGTAGCATTTTAATCCAAGTGTTCAAAGATTTAATGTACTTACATCACGGTTTTTTGAGAAAGTGTCGCTCCACCTTGCTATAGCTGTCTAACGTGTCTACCACAAATTTGGTGATAAACCCTCCTATAATTCGATCGAGCCAATGGTCCACACTGCACACGATCTTATCTTATGATGCTTCTAGTCTCATACCAACTCTGGAGTGCACATAATAGGTTTGTGGAGCTTACACCTTCCTTGATTGTCTGCTAGCTTTGCAATCCACTCGTACAAATCAAAAGGGAAGAACACAAAGCAAATTTCATGGATTTCTATATATAAGTAGTGCTCTAAGCACTGTTCCTTTGCTACTCGCAGATTCCTATTTTCCTGCGTCGCGAACTGATGAATTTTTCTGTCCAACCACCCTTCAATTTCTTTCTTTGTTGGATTCCAGTGACACGACATCAGGCATCCCTTATTCAGATCCCAGCCCCAACAACGAAGCCATTCATTGGCTTGTTGGCGCCTAACCCAGGTTTAGAGGTGATTTAGCCAAACAAATCTTGGTACTACTAGGCCTTTCAACAATAGTCCGTGGAGTGCAGATTGAGGTCTCACCCAAAGTAGTATGGGAGGGTGCTAGAACTAGGTTTCCACACCTTGGAGTTGTGTGATGAGTTCAAGTGGTCCATGGTTCGACCCTGAACAAACGTCGTTATGCGCACTTACCCGTACCTCGCAGCTTGAGATGCTGCCTTCGTGCAGCCCTACTTGGGGGCCGAACTTTGTTATTACCCCAATCCTTACCAGTATTCCATCATTAGTTGATTAATTTAGCTTACTTACATGTGTAAAGTGTACTTAGCAATATAAATCATTCATAGAAGTGCGCGTAGTAGATAAAGAATATATTTTCAATTGATATCAAACATGTAATAACTCAAGAATAGATACCCAGAATTTGGATAAAAATTCTCTTTATTATTCTCTTCTTCGATTACAGACTCGACTCTGCCTTATGCACTTAGCTGTAGAGCCTTCTCCTACTCTACAACCCAAAGACACACTTAGATACTTACGACTCAATCCCTTAGACTTTTTCTCTATCCTCTACTTCCCTACTTTTGCACTTAGAGCCTCGCTCTATTTATACCATCCCATGGTCCGTCGACCATGGGTAGGCCGACCTTACATTACAAACTAGGGAGGACAACCCTATGACTTTATCATACTTACGAACCTACAATTCATGGGGCTTTACAACATCATTTGGTCAAAACATGGGCTTTGGGCCCCAAAACATGCTTCGGGGGGGATTCCATGCCCAACATAGATCATTAAGAAGAGGTTTATCAAAGGTAGATTTCTAAAGTTGTATGTGATATTTTTTATTCCTTTGAAGATCAGGGTGATAATCTTGTTGAAGTACATGAAATATTTTGTTTATATGATCTTGAAACAAATACCATGGCTATTATTCGAAAATGTGCAGAGCTTATCCCTGAATTGCATGATAAGAGGGATGAAAAATTTGATCCTTTCTCATTCAAGGATGGTGTAAAGACCGTTGAATTAGAAACAAAGGAGCGAGTAGTAAATCATGAAAAACAATCGTTACTTGATGTTCAACAAAGAGATAAGAAATATCTTCATGATTTCTATGACCCTTTTGGCATGTTGTTGCAGTCATTTGAACTAGAGAACATTGTTGTATTTATGGATTACGAACAGGTTTTCAGTGGGAATTTTGAGTTGCCATTTTATGAGTGTATTTTTCTTCCTAGAGAAGTTGAATTCAAGCTTCAATTAAGTAGCCATTTGTTTGACTAGTTGCATTGGAAATTTGTTATTACTTGATTAGGTAGAGACTTTCAGCTGGTTATAGTAGGAAATGAATGAAATAAGATTTCTAGGGAAAGCATGAATTTTAGTTTTCCTTTCATCAGTAAGGTGCGGAGCTTCCGTATTGGTGTAGTATTGAATTAGTTTCCATTTTCAAAATGGTTTTGAGTTAGTTTGAGGATAGGAACAAGTTTCCAGTTTGCTTTAAATTGCAATGGTTCCAAAGAAGACTCCATTTCCCCAATGGTTCAGGCTACTAGTCTACAATGTTCTTGGCACCTCATAGGGATGATGCCATCCCCATTGGAGCCAATGTTAGTATCTTACAGTCATAATAATCACTATGAATTTGGTTTTTCTATAATTTAGGTCAATTTGTGAATTTTAGTCATGATCTTATAAATATCATGTCCAAAACATCATTTGGCAAAATAACTGGTGTTTGTTCATGAGTGTCTTGTCACGACTGAGGTGTCATGAGTTAGTGGTCATGTTATTTACAAGATCATACTTCATCATTGCAAGTGGTGTTTCATTTCTGAAAGTGCGGCATCACTGTAACTAAAGAAGACTCTAGACCATGTGGAGGATTAAAAAGACATGCTTGGATTTCAAAAACATCCACCCAGTTGATTCTTCACCTTTTCAAACGCTCCATACATCAACAAGAAGTTTGTTGCACTATTGACAAAGCATTAGGGTAAGGATTTTTGGTCTAGAGATGAATGTTTTTCATTTTTGGAGAAAGGAGGCTTGAAAGGGGCATGTGTTGTTGTAGTGTTTTCTTCTCAATGATGTATGGAAAGAACCCACTTAAGATTGTGGATGACAAACAATCTCAACAATATAAATGGCTACTACATTGTAGATCTGTAGCTATTGATAGAAACAAAAGCTGCCAAAATTTTGATCTATGCTACGATCATAGTTAAACATCAAAAGAAAAAGTAATAACCCCAATTATCCAATGGAAACCAGATATGTAAAGATTCATTGTATAATAACACCTGTGAAGCGAAAATACAAATGTTACTAGTCCCCCTCTATTGGATGGGTTCTTGGCTATCCTCAAACATCTGCAGCTTCTGTAGAGTCTCTCTCCTCTATAATGCATAAACCCAGTAAAAATATGGTGTGCGACACTGAAAATAATCAGAGATACAATAGTGAGTGCAACAATGAAAATAATCAAAAGTGAATAATGAATGGAAAAACCTTCTATTTATAACAAAATATTGAGATATCCTTGACTAATGAGCAATAATAAAATATTATGGATCCCATTCTTGGAATAACCACTTGGAATATTTTATTATATTTGTTTAGGAGGGAAAAAACATTTAAACTTTTATTTAGAAATAATACATAAATAAATGATTTATTTATCATCTCAATGAATTAGTTAAGGAATAATAAACAAATAAGAATTTATTTAATTATTCCTAAGGGATTTAGTCAAATGTAACAAAGAATAATAATTAATTAGTGATTGATTAATTATTCTTAGAGAAAGATAAGATAAATAATGATTTATCTGTTTATTTTTCATAATCGGGTCAAATTTGATAAGGAATAATAATAAAACAATGGTTTAATTAATTATTCCTAGAAGAAAATCAAATAAATAGTGATTTATTTAATTATTCTTCATGGGTTTAACTATAAATTACTTAACAAAGGTGGTTTATTAAGTAATTTCTCATAGTGAAAGCAATTTTACTACGGTAAAATTGGCTTTACGTGGTGTACTTCGATCCATCTAGTAAATTAGGCTTGATGATCAATTTTTTGGTGATAACATCTATTATCACTAATATAGTGTCAGCATCATCACCAAAATGTGCACCTTGTTCAAAGACCCCATTGTTTCTTAAACCATGAAGCATGTTAACCTGTGAAAAATGATTATAAAGTCGGCATTGTTCCACCTCGGTCAAAAATCAATCTCCAAGGGAATCTTTTAGATTCCACAAGATTATGAAAATATTCCTTGTTGCTAGATGCCTGAGTTTTTTCTGCTCAGATGGATAAATAGACCACACCATCACGTTCCCTATGAAATTTTGGTTCTTTTGAGTATAAACTTGACATTTATTCTCATTGTGAAAAATCACCCCTTAGGGAATCTTTGAGATTCCTCGAAGATTCTACATGGAATATTCTAGAAGAGATTCTTCCTCCTTTGTCTACGTGCCCAACCTCTAACTCTCTCCCCCGTCGAATGGCACAATGGGTTTAAATATATTGTTTTTGGGGGGGGCGGGGGGTTAACAAAGAGGTGGGTTGGGCAGATTAATTTGGCACCACAATTGTAGATGGGTAGTCGGGGGTTACAACCCCACAGATCCCCATATGACACGTTGAATTTTTCACACTTTGTTATATTTTAAGCGGGCGGCTAAGTTATCGTTGGTGTGGTGGTTTGTTATGTGTTGGTTTCATTGATTTTTTTGGTTCCAATGATGTGTGGTTACAAACTGTTTGTGGGACTGACTGATCTAAAATTAAACAGGGACACTACAACTTACAGATGTAATCATAAATATAGAGATGCAACATAAAAACACTTCATTTCATTAATAGAAATATACTGAACTATGCTTACAAACATAATGGAAATAAGATACCTTGGGTGATGGTAGCTTATCTCTAAGAAGATACGTGGAGGCTACATGCCTCTCAACTGTGCTACAATGAGGTTGAAGGGCCTATTTATTATTTGAAAACATGATAAAATGATAAACAACCAAAACCCTAACCCTAAGATATGTAACACCAAGAGTTTGCGGGCCTTGTTGGGGTTAGTTGGGCAGCCAATTTCCAAGGGTCGTAAGTTGGTCATATTATCTCTATTTGGTGTGTACGATGCCTTGTTGGAAAGGTCTCTCTGAGTACTACAAGTTTCACCATAGGTGCCTGCTCATGGCTACGAGTCTATCACAGACCTCAAAAAAATTTCATTTAGGGGGTCAAAACGGCTCCAAAATTTCAAGATTTGAAAAACTGCTAAAAATAGTAAATGCTGAAATGAACAAGGAAAAAAATGAAACTAAACGGGAGGTCTCGGTGGAATAGGTGGGTGGCCACCAATATCCATTTGGATCATTTCTCCCCCCTTAGGAATCAATGGTCTCCATTACGTGCAAAGTTGCGATGAGGTGAGGAAATTTTTGTTGAACTTGGTCCCTGGTGTACCACTTGCCCTGGTGAAGGAGTTGGCCTGCTTTAACAACTCGATATAGTTGTATCCTCTATTGACAACTATTCTTGATCTAAGTGTCCATTATTTGATCAATTGTGGCCTGTTCAATGTAGTCTCAGTTGAGCTCTTTCAATGTGAGTTGTTCTACAATGACAGATGTGTCCAACAATGGTGGAAAGTATGGTTGAATGTGGTCTACATTGAACACTAGGTGCGAACCAAGGAATGGTGTGATGCTGAGCTCAAAGGGATTGTCACCGATAGCCTTGGTGATGGTGTATGGCCCATTTTAGAGTTGGCGAAGCTTGCGGTGAGGTCCAGCAAGGCATTCCTTCTACAAATGTAGCCAAACTTTGTCACCCACCTGGAACTTGTGCGACACTCGATGTTGATCATAGCACTGCTTGTAATTACCATTGACTCTATCCAATATATCATGGACCTACTAGACGATGTGTTAAATGCTCTCAATGAAGTTGTTAGCCCTTTTAACATCGGATTGAACGTGAGCCAAAGCTTCTCGAGTGGATGTAAATGGTATAACCTCACCAATAGAGAATAATGGCTGAAATCCCAACCCTACCTGAATGGGGAGGTGGCTTGTCGAGTTGTATAGAGCTCTATTGTATTGTGTTGGACATAGGGGAGACTTTCATCCCACATAGGTGGGTGCTTCAAATTGTACATGTGCATAATGTGTACGATTATCCAGTTGAGAACCTCTATTTGGCCATCCGTTTGGGGATGGAAATTTGTGGACTTAGTAAGTTTTGTATCCATCATTGACCATAGACATGACTAAAATGCACTCAGGAATTTGTTGTCCTTATTTGAGACAATGACCTTTTGGATCCCAAAGTGCACCCACACTCACTGAATGAAAAACTTAGGAGTGGCCTCTACTGTGATATTCTTCTTACAGGCCACCATGATGGCCATCTTAGAGAATATTTCAACAACCATGAAAACACAATTGTTGCCATGCTTAATAATAGAAAGGCTTGACATGTAATCCATGGAGAGAAATTCCCAATGCCGACTAGGAGTAGGTAGAGGAGTATACATGCCTTTCTTATTGATGGTTGGTTTGGAAATGGTGCAGGATCAAATGTACTTCCCAACATCCTGACGAAGTTTCGGCCAATAAAAATACATCTGCAATATTGCCACTGTTTTCTCTACTCTGAAATATCTAGCAACCCGACTATAGTGCGTCTCCAATATAATCTTGGCATGCTCACTTGAAGGAACATAGATGTGTCATCGGTGGCACAACAAGACATCTTGAAGGTGAAAATTTGGAACTTGGATCCCTTCTAGGAGTGTTTGGTATATGCTGTGGAATTTTTGATCACTCTTGGAAAGATGCGGCCACCCCTATATCTCGTGCCCATAGGAGTCAAGCATAGTGATTAGTGCCATGACCAATGGTTGGATGAGGCAATCAACAACATTATGGGTGCTGCCCTTCTTATACTTAATGTTCAAATGGAACTATTGTAGATAGTTGGACCATTTTTTATGGAAATTGTTCTGCAACTTCCCTTGTGCCTGTATGAACTGTAGAGGTTGGTGGTCTATGTGGATGACCATTTCCTTCCCCGAAATTTAATGCTTCCATTGAAGGGAGGCCTAGGCAATGGAATAAATTTCTTTATCATAAGTGGGGTACTTTCAAACTGTGTTTGAAAGTGTCCCACTGTGGCAAGTCACTAGATGCCCATGCTGAGTAAGAAGCACACCAATAGCATAGTCAAAGGCATCTATCTCATTCTCAAATGGCCATTGCAGGTTTGGTAATGTGAGCACTAGTGCAAAACAAAGGTGATTCTTCAACTCGAAGAACGCTTGCTATTGGGTTTTCGACCAAGAAAAATTTGCTTTTACTCAACCCTTGGTAACTTGACTTAAAGTCCAAGTGATATGAGAGAACCCCAACATGAACCTACAGTAGAAATTGGAAAGACCCAAAGGACTGTGGAGCTCTATTAAGGTTGTTGGGGCTGGCCAATCCCGAATGACTTGTATATTGGATGGTTCCACATGTACACCCTGCTCATCAATGATGTACCACAGATATTGAACCTGGGTCAAGCCAAAGGTGGATTTATCAAAGTTAGCACACGACTTGTGTTGTCATAGGGTTTGAAGAACCTGTCGAATATGGTGGAGGTGCGCTTCCCAACTCAGGCTAAAGATAAAGATGTCATCTAAATACACCACCACAAATGCATTGGTGAAGGGTTGCAAGATGTATTCCATTAGTATAATGAAGGTTTCAGGGGTGTTCTTCAATCTAAATGGCATAACCAACCATTCAAAAGGGCCCTCCTTGGATTTGAGGGTAGTCTTCCACACATTAGAGGGTTCGATAGGCACCTATTGATAACCTGAATTCAAGTCAATCTTGCTGAAATATTTTCCCCCTTAAGCTGGTCCAGAAGGTCATCAATCTGTGGGATTGGATACCTATTCTACACAGTGATTTTGTTTAGTGCCTGATAGTCAATATAGAGCCTCCAGGTCCCATCCTTCTTCTACACCAATACAATTGGGCTCCCACAAGGTGACTAGTGTTGCCTGATGTGACCTTACTGTAATAGTTCATGAATCTTTCTCTTGATCTCATCGTTCTCCAGAAAAGAGCATCGATAGATTAGTCCATTAGATAGCGGCGTACCTAGGGTCAAATTGATGGGGTACTTGACCTGAAATTGTAGAGGTACCATTGTGGGTAACGCAAAAATATCCCTGTACTCCTCCATGACCTTGTCCATCTGTTGCTACTATGCAGAGGAGACCTACCTGGAAGCCGTGGCCATAACCTTTTTCTTGCCCTCGGGGCGAGTCATAAGGAAGACGAATTTCCTGATCTGGGAGGTGGTCTTACTGTATTTCTTTGTAGTGATCAAAGAGATGGCAGTAGGTGGGGCTACCTCCATTATCCTGTATAACTTATTATCCAAAGTAATAATCACCGAGCGAGGTCTAGGCTCATATGAATCATGTCTCTTCCACAAGTATGACTTTACTAACAACACATCACAAAATTTAAGAGGAGAAATGTCACACAATACCTCATCCGTGAAGGGCTTAATGTTGTAGTGAAGGTGACACTGTTGGCTGACATGTGGATCTCATCCTTGGTGAATCCACCCGATGATGTATGGTTGTGGATCTATTGTAGTCTTTAGGCCCAGTCGCTTCACCACGTCTGCTGAAATTAGGTTCTTTTGGCTTTCGATGTCGATAATGAATAGCAACATAGAACCATTCACCCACATATATGAGTGGAAGAAGTGCTCCCACTCCTCTGGATCTTTAGGCTCAATCTTCTAGATCTTGGTGGTGGCCACAATGGCATTGGGCTCCGAATCAATTATCTGCTTCCCTTTGTCAGTTGCCTTATCGGGTTTTGATTCAGATTCGAAAGTTGCATCTGATTTGGAATCCTTCAGCTCGGCCACCAGTGTCTACTTGGCTTGACACTCACTTTTATTGTGAGTGGAGTTCCTATGGAACTCACACCATTTTCCCATGTCCTTCATTGTCTTCGTGGTGTTGTTATTTTCTTGTGGCTTCGATGGGTTGTCTTGTGTAGCCTTGGCTAGGCTTGGTCCATTGTTTTGTGGTTTGGGGCACCTTTTCCTTGCTTTAGATTCACATATCCAAATTCCCTCTTCTTATGTTTAAACTTCTACTCAATCTTGACAATGTAGTGATATGCCGTGTCGAGCGAGGAAATGTCTAGGAACACCATCTCGTCCTAAATGTACTTGTGTGGACAACCAAAATACTTGAGCACCAAATGTCGCTTAGTATCCTTGATAGCCAGCTTCATGTGAAGGCTATGGAAAATATTTTTGAACTCTCGTACATCTTCATCCCTTCCCTACTATAGCATGGTCCACTTTATGTATTTATCTTCATATCTCCCAATAGGGTAATATTGTTCCTTGATGGTGTCTCGGGAAGAATCCCAAGTGGGTGTGGCTGAAAATAATGAGGGTTACCTCTCGTGATTTTTTTCATAGTAGGTTTCCCACTAGTCCTTGACATGTGGGGTGGATTTGAGAAGTGAAATAGTAATATTTTCTTGATTGGAAACTCCATGAATAGAAAAATATCCTTCCAACAGATTTAACCATTTCTCTATGATGTTTGCATCTATCAGGCCTTTGAATATGGAATTATTGAAGTTAACTTGTACCTTAAAAGGAGTGGCACCTCCAGAGTGGCTGCTAGATGAAGATGCCTCACCTGTGGGTAGTCATCGAAGGATCTGGGCAAAGTTATACATCATCATGTCCCTCTGTCCCTCGAGGGCTTCCTCGAGCAACATTTTGAAAGGATCTCCTACCTCCTCGGCTTTCTTCTCTTCCACCATGGAAGGTCGTCAGGTTTTGCGAGGTTGATCTTGCAATGGTTCAACCACATTGGTCCCTAAATCCTTATATCCTGACCTTGTTGGGGACATGCCAAGAAAAAGAGAGAAATATCATACCACTCTGATACCACTGATCTGAACTTAAACAGGAACATAGCAACTTACAGATATAATTAGAAATATAGAGATGTAGTATAAAAACACTTCATTTCATTAATAGAAAAACATTTAACTATGCTTAGAAACATAATGGAAATAATATAGCTCATGTGATGGTAGCTTATGTCTGAGAAGAGATGTGGCAGCTACATGCCTCTGAACTATGTTACAATGAGGCTCAAGGGCCTATTTATTATTGGAAAACATGAGAAAACCCTAAACAACCAAAACCCCAACCCCAGAAGATGTAACACCAAGAGTTTGTGTGCCCTATTGGGGTTAGTTGGGCAACCAACATCATGGGGTCGTAACTTGGTCATATTATATCCATTTGGAATGTATGATACCTTGTTAGACATGTATCTCCAAGTACTACAGGTTTCGCCGCAAGCCCTTGCCTATGACAATGGGCCTACCATAGACTTAAAAAAAAAACACCGTTTAGGGGGTCAAAATTGCTCTAAAAGTTCGAGATCCAAAAAAAAAGCTAAAAATAGTAAATGCAGAAATGAACAAGTAAACATATGAAACTGACTGAGGGGTCTAGGTGTAATACTTGGGTGGCCACCAATATACACCTGGATCAACACTGTGTGGGTAGGCCGACGACCCAGCTGGCATGGGTTCAAGCCCCGCCAATCTTGTTCTTTACTATAACGTATATAATGGTTTGTTGTGGGTGCGGTCCTGGCTCCGCCGTGGGCCCCGATCTATTGGATTATATCTATTATGTTACAATGGGGATGGCAGGGTTTGACCACCTACCACCCCATTAATATGTTTATTTTTTAATAGACATATAGTACAAAGCGGAGGAGGTGGCACCTCGCTACCCTAATTATAATTTCTTTTATTTTTTATAAAACAATATGGCTATTTTTAATCCGTCAGAAAATAAGGGTCACTATGAAAATTAAGTAGGCAACAAATTCTCCCATGTTGATAGTCGAATTTAGTGTGTCGTGTCGCTGCCAAATTGTTGCGTCGTTAATATTGTCACTTGGCTAAGTTTGAATAGAAATTTGACCAACTATAACTTGAGAATACGAGTTTGAATTTGAGTGTTGTTTCCATCATTGGAATTAGGGCAACGAGCACTACGATTTGGCCCTAGTTTCTCTTCAATCTGATGACTTTGATTTTTGCAGTATTCTGAGCCCTCTTTGACTTCTGAGCATCTGGAGCTACTTGGATCATTCCTCCCAACTAAATATCTTTTGGTCCTCCAAAATAATGAACATAATATGCAATTGTTGTATTACATTATCTACACCACAATTGTCCTAAGAGGTCACACTTCCTTCTCCTTCACCTTTGTTATTTGGAGCCATATGTGATGAGCCGACACTTGCATCCCCTACAACACTGTAGTACATATATGCAAACTACATGCTCAATTACAAGAACAACCATGAACCAAGAATCCACATAGTTTCCAAGAGTTTATAACAAACACTCTTTGGTCAATTTTACGTCATAATATAAATCAATCCTTGATTATCAATAAAAGGCCAAAACATCATTATTGCTATAATAAATGATGGAAAACACATAATCAATTTTATAATTTAAATCACAACACATGATTTACAAAATGCGACCATGACAAAATACCATATCTAGAAAAAACATCTCTCGCTCATGAAAGTGAGTGGGTTTGTGGAGGAGTCACTTTTGAACAACTTTTCCAACTGGTTCCTGTACAGGCGCTTGGTCCTTGAGACGTTGCTCTGGATGGAGCCTCCAACATGTGGCTCTTTGATGTCCACCTCTGTGATTCACTGGACAGAGTTAGTTAAAGTAGCATCAACAATGTCTACATTCTCTGAGTTTATAGATTCTTTTGTACATCCAGTTGTTCAATTACTCAATAGCTAGGCAAAGCCCCAAATTGGAGAAGAAATTAAGAAAGCATTGCACCTATTTGAACATACCAAGACTGGTGACTGGTATTTTTACAAGAACTACACAGAAATTAGGATATATGGCGGTGAGTTAGCTCCATACAAGCTGCCTAAGTATGTGCCAATGAGGATATTCTCACTGGAATACATCAGGCATATGATAAACATGGATGAAGTCCATTTTGTCTCAAGTAAGAAAAGATCATAGGTAAAATTCAAAGCTAAGGTAGGGACATTCATTTGTAATACTAGGTCTGTAGGTATAAGGGCAGAAACATTATTGAAGAGCATGAATCTCCAGCCAAGATTCACCTGGTCTTCTGATCCTTTTGGGATCATTTCAGCCCTAAGAGTTCAGTTGAAGGAAACACCTTACAACCATACTCCTAGGCCAGAATTGTAGAATTTTATGAACCATGAGCAGTGGTCTGAAGGAACACTCTTAGAAGTAGATGAACAAGTTATTATAAATCCACAGGAAAATACTCTAGTCACTCAGAGAACTCAACACAAAAGAGTGAGAGAGGAAAGTCAATCAGCTACAAAATCAATTAAAGAGTATTCTATAGTACAAAATAAATTGAACACTAGATTGCCAATATCATCAAGGAGCAATACACCAGAAATAATTGTTCTTGGAGATTTAGAAGATGTTTCATCAGGAGGGACCATTGATCGCAAACCTCCTTCTACTTCTTCAACTCCTCCTTCAGCTGAAACCATGGAGATTATTCAACAACTCAGATCATCTCAGCATAAGATACTAATATCTTCTCAACATTTCTGGAAATTAAACAAAAGAATGAAAATCTTATGTCACAAATGTACAGTTAGTTTTGGAAATAGAAATCCACCTCTCAGCTCAAATTCAATTTCCCAAATCCATAGCAAATTACAAGAAGACGATATTTTCATTTTATGTAAACCATATACATCCTATTTACCAGATGGATTTGCATAGGAGACCATGGGAAATGTTATTTTCAACAATGAATACAACTGCCATGTCTCATTCTAAGCTCAGAACTGCCTTGTTAGATGTGCAGTCACAACTTAAGCTTGAAAAGCTATCATCTTTATCTAAACATAACAAATTAAAGTCTTTAGAAGATATTATTGTTAAAAATGGATATGATCCCCAAGACTGTAAAGCAATTGAAGAAATACTTAAGAAGAAGAATATAGAGATAACAAAATTGAATAAACAGTTGAAACTAGCTTCAACTAAAGATCCACAAACCAAAGAGATGGAAGAAAATGAATAGCATAGGGAGGAGATGTTGAAGCTCATCATTGAGCAAAACATATAGATCAAGAAAATGGAATATGAAATTGAACAACTGCTCAAGGAAAAACAGGGAGCACAACTTGTTGTGACCTCAGTAACAACAATTCCCATAGAAAGTACAGAGCCAAGCTCATCTCCTACTGAAATTGCTTCATCTTCAACAACAGTTGAAACAACAAGGTTATCACATGAGTTACAGGCACAAAAACAACAAAATGAAAAGTTACTCCAAAAGTTCCAAATCCTTGAGTCATAGAAGGTAAAAAATGATACCTTGTATGTAGAGAAAATGCAAAAGTCACACAAGTTAGAACTCAAGGTTAAACAATTAGAGAGTAAGACTCTAATGGCAAACACTTTGGCCTAGGCCAAATAGGACATTTGGTTAGATATCAGCCACTCCATAACAGAAGTATGGCCATCCATACAAATTATTTTTTAGTAGAAATAATTAATTGCTAGATGTAGGAAAGAAATAGATAATTAGAAGGAAACACTGGGCACAAAACCAAAAGAAGCAGCATGGATGATCAAAGTACTAAAATCCAAGATTAGGCAACAGTTACAAGAAATAAATATTCCAGATAGGATAG
Organism: Pinus taeda; assembly: GCA_000404065.3. Taxonomy (NCBI): domain Eukaryota; kingdom Viridiplantae; phylum Streptophyta; class Pinopsida; order Pinales; family Pinaceae; genus Pinus; species Pinus taeda. The sequence goes on along the minus strand of APFE030760262.1, from coordinate 64,167 downwards.
CTACTATTTTGGATATTAAGAAAGTCCTAATGAAGAAGAATCTACTGGCTCAGCTGAAAATAATGTGTGAAGCTTTAAACATTACAGTAAGAAGGTTTCATTCTAAATGCAGTATGTTGAATAAGAAAGGTTTACCAGAGTTATTGTCATTAAATGATTACTGTGAAAGATTATATACTATTGCAGGAGACAACAATCAATTTTCAGGGATAAAAAGATAGATTACTCACAAAGAGTTTTTGGAAGCTTTGTGCCCTGACCTCATAGTCAAACATGAAGTTGGAAATCTTTTTCTCACCGACCCAAATTTTGAAAGATATACTTAAGTTGATGAGATATTTCGAAGAATGTTAAATCTGGAGATACAAAGTGAGAAGAGGTTGAATTAATTGTGTGAAACAATTGATTAACTTTCCATCCCAACAAGAAGACAACACAACAGCTTTTGAAGGAACAATCATCAACAACTTCCTACCTAATAGAGACACATCATTCAACAATTTTCTTTTCCTATTTTCTTTCAGACTACTTTTGTAATCAGTTTAGGATATTTTGTTTACTATCCAAACTATTATAAATAACTCTCTTCTACGAGTTATTAAAGGGTGGTACCTTTCCATAAGAAATTTTGTAAAGCATCAATGTACAAGCTTTTTCTAGATCTTTGATAATAAAGCAAAGGATTCTAAATTTGATATCATACAGTCTCGTTTTCTTCTGTAATTCTTTCATGTGTTCCATCCATTATGTTAATTTTGCATATGTTTAAGTTTTATAAAGATATCAGGTGAGAATAAATGTGTTACAATTATTCTTAAAATTCCTTTTGAAGTTATTATTATAAAGATATTGAGATATTGGACTGTTTTTCTGACAGGATCCCTCTAAATCACAAAATTGTCAGTATCTTATGTAATTTTAAGCATATTTTGTTTAACTTTTGAACATTGGTCAAAGGTTTTCCTAGTTATGATGATTTATCTTTTTATTTGAAATTTAAAGTAATAGTATCTCCTTACTATTCTTTCTGCACATCTTATCTATTTAAATCACTATGTGAAGTTAAATAGCAACCCTTTTGTTATTTATTACTACTATCTAAAAGGGTTAAATATATCATTCTTATAAAAAAAAATTTATGTATTGGTCCTCCATAACAGCAGAAAGCCAAAACCCTAAAACAAATATCTTAGATGCTTTGGCATGATCAATTGAACATTATCCTCTTAGAGGTACAACATCAATTTGGTGCCATTGTCGGGTACTTGAATTTGATTAGTCTCCCTGGGACAACGATATAAATCCTATTCCTTTAAAGGTGACTAAAGGTCTAGATAGGTCAAAATTCTTCACCTAGTGACTCAACTGTACCAAATTGGCACCTTTTAAGCACACTAGATCCCATTTTGAATCTGACACAGTTAACCCTCTGCTAGATCTAGAAAAACTTGTGAGCAGGGCCAATTCCAAAAGAAGACTTCAACCATATTCTTCTTCTTCAGCCCTGCAGTCTGAAGATATATTATCATCAGATCCCTTTAGGAAAATTGCATCCAATCTAGATTCAACATAATTATCACCTAGGGTTTCAGAACTTTTAGGTGAGGGAGTTTATTTTAAATCAACTTTTCTTATTCACTCAGTTGAAACATATGAAGTACCCTCACTACCATTAGAATCACCTAAATCTGATGCTGAATTGGATATTCATTTTCCTGAATTCAGACCTATAGAATTAATATCCTCCACTACTATAAAAGGATGAAGATTCCCATGACCAACCTATAGCTCTTTTCAACAAAGTCAATAGAGATGTTGAGCTAAAATATGACATAATTTAGAAGCACTATTATGCCTTAGTCTAGTCTGAAATATTTTAGGATGTATGTTTTACATTCAACCATGATAGCTTATGTCCCAAATAGGGCTATTAAAACTGTTCCCACTGAACCAGATACTGATGGGAGGAGAGGTAGATGGATCACCCAAATTTTGGAGTATTATCTAACTATCAAAACCACAAAGCTGGTAAAGTGTCAAGGATTAGCTAAACTTCTAGCTGAGTCCAACTGTAAATTGCTAGGCATCAACTCTATTTTGGAAATGCCAGGGGAGAATCCACAAGAACCTACCCAATATTTAAATCAGGAGAATTCACAAGAAACTTCCTAGCATCCTAAAGAAAATAATCCACAAGTACCTTTACCTTCAGATCTGACCATTTTTGTACATATTGATGAGAAATTTCTGTTATCAAATTGGTATCAAGATATTGTAAATTTCTTAATTCATTTTGAATGTCCTACACAATTTTCCAATTGTCAAAGTAAAACTCTCAAATTGAAAGTAGTCAAATATTGTATCAGAAATGCAAATATATACTAGAAAGACCCATTCAATATCTTATTATTGTGATAATTCTATCACTGCAACCACTGATTTACTTTTCCTACTTATTTCATCATAAGTTATTCATGAAATTACTTCAACAAACATTAAAATATATGTTGCTGTGTATATCGCATCATAATATAGAAACAAAAATATGCACACATTGACATAGTTATTTTGGACTAATGTTCCCGGAAAAACCCAATGTGGGAAAACCGGTGCAGTAAGGGAGGATTTTATTATTCAACAGTTTTCTTGTACAACAGGGTGCCAAACTGGCTTACCCACAGATAGAAAAACTTCCAGCACTTTCCTAAACCTAGCATAGGCCCTACTAACCTCTGCTACAACCTAAAACCCTTTGCGTTAGCCTAAAATCCTCTACGTTAGCCTACTGAGGCTTTGCGCAGCTTCTCTGGGATTTTACGTCACTCCTACAACATCTGCGTGGATGACGTAGGCCCTTCTCGCTCTGCACAGTCTCTGTTGCCTCTATGTGGCTTCCTCTAGCTATGTGTCTGTCTCTTCTGCGCTGATCTACCATATCTCGTTTCTATACTTGCTGCCTCCTAACTGCCCTCCAGACCACTGGTTCAATTTATCAGCAAACCCTGCTCCAGAAATTGAACTGAGTGGTCTCCCTGAGTGTGTTCTCCAAGTGCCCCTCAAGCCTCCTCTTATAATTTTTCTGTTGACATCTCAACAGCCGAGATTAAGTCCCTAATCAATGGCTAAGATTAGATCTAGCTTAATCCATGTCTTTTTGGACCATTCTAACACAGGTTCATATGAATACACATTAATATTTTATTTTCCCTAAGTTTACACTTAGGGACTCCATTAAAAAAATATTAATTATTTTAATATTTCATGATCTGTTTAGAATCTTCCCAAACCGTTTATGTGTATTGGAGATCTCATGTGCCCCAAACTCTCCACCAAATTTCGGGGCTAGAGCACATTCGATGTTACCCCAAATCAACACTCCCTGTTATCGAGGACTGTGCTCTAACAATACTCCTCACTGAGTATTACTCTCATCATCTAGCATCAGTACCTGTGCTGATGCTAGGCCTCCCTATCCAACATCCTCTGCATTGCTGTATCCTATATTGCTGCCCATGGTTCTGTCACTACTACTGCTACATCTACACGACAAATGCCTCTCCATCCGTGTTGCTGTTGGTCCTTTCTCCCAGCACTACATCCGCATTGTACCTTCCTCTGCATTTGTGCTGTTGTTGGCCCTTTCCCAAAACATTGCATCTGCACTACAACTTCCTCTGCATCAGTGCTACTATTGGTCCTTTCTCCCAACACTACATCTACACTACAACTCCTTCTTCATTCGCACTGGTAACACACTACTTCTGAAAGGGGTTCTTTACCATCACCATCTTTTCTTTGAAGTTTTGAAATTTTGACTTTCCAAGGGCCTTGGTGAGGATGTCTACCACTTATTCCCCTATAGGAGTGTAGCTCAACTGTACAGCTCCATGATGGACACAATCCCTGAAAATGTGACACCGAATATCAATATGCTTTGACCTATCATGAAATACTGGATTCTCAAAGTTTGATGCAACTCTGATTATCACACATGATCTTGGTCGCCTTCATATTTATTTTGAATAGGTTTACCAACATTTTTCTAAGCCATATGGCCTCACATGAAGATGTGCTTGCTTCCATATATTCTACCTCAGACGAGCTCAGAGCTATGGACTTCCGTTTCCTACTGCACCAGGAGGTTATTCCTGATCCAATGTTGAAACAATACCCAGAGATACTTTTCTAATCCACTAAACTTCCTTCCCAATCTGCATCAGTAAATCCCCTCAATCTGATATCCTTCCCCTTGTTTTACAAGAGCCCATAATCAACTATTCCCTATAAATACCTGAGAATGTGCTTGGCTGTTGCTTAGTGATCCCTCTTTGTTTCCACCATGAACTGACTGAGGGTGTTGACAACATAGCAAATATCTGGCCTGATATTGACTAGATACATCAGGGACCTATCGGTATAGGGTGGGATCGACATCCTTGTCTTCTGATGGATCAATCTTCTTCTAGTTGGTGATCATTGGTGTAGCCATAGGTCTACAGTCTCCCATCCTAAACCTTTTTAGAATTTTTGTAGCATAGCTTCATTGCCCAAGGAAGATTTCTCCTTTCTGCTACCAAACTTCCAACCCTAGAAAATATTGCATTCGTCTGAGATCCTTGATATCAAACTCTGTGGCTAGATTCTTCTTGCAGTCTTCAATGAGTATGGATGATCTTGTCACGAAGAGATCATCCACACATAATACTAAGATAAGTGGCTTACTCTCTATGACCAGATAGTAGAGGTTCGGATCTGCGTCACTTATGACAAACCCCATCTTCTGCAAGTAGCCATATATTCGACCATACCACGCTCTTGGTGCCTCCCTCAGCCCATACAAGGATTTCTTCAATATGCATACATGGGACTTCTTCTCATGAGTTTCAAAGCCCTCTGGTTGTTCAATGTATACTTCTTCTCTTATTACCCCGTTCAGAAATGTCGTCTTGACTTCCATTTGATGGATCTCTGATCCCATGTGCACTGCAAGAGATATCATGGTCCTAATAGATGTATACCTAGCTAGCAGAGTGAAGGTTTCCTCATAGTCAATCCTTTCCTTTTGAGCATACCCCTTAGTTACAAACTTGGCCTTGTATTTTTCAATACTGTCGTCCGCAGCATATTTGATCTTGTAGGTCCATATTGAACCTACCACATATCTGTCTTGAGGCCTTGAGACCACCTCCCAGACATCATTTACCATTATGGAGTTATACTCCTCCACTGTTGTATCTAGCCAGACCTAATGCTGAGTTGCCTCCTTGAAGCTGATAGGCTCTCCATCCTAAGCTACTAATGCCTGATACCTGTTTGGCTATTTTCGCTCCCTTTTACTATTCCTTGGCTCTCTGATGAAGTTCTCTACATCTTGAAAAACCATATGAAGTTCCTGTTGGTTCTTCCTCTACCAACAGGTGCTTCTATTTTCGCCTCTTCCTCATCCTAAGAATCTTCCTAATCTGAGGAAGGATTCTTCACTTCCGTTAGTTGAAGAGGCATGACCAATGGATCCTCTTTCGACTGCTCCTTTGAAGGCATTTCGTGAGATCTAAAAGTTCTGTCCTCCATGAAATTTACATCTTGTCGTACTACTATCTTCATGCTCCCTGGAAGATATATCCTGCATGCCTTAGCATTCTCGCTATATCCTGCTAGATACCCCCTTTTTGCAGTCTGATCTAGCTTCTTCCTCTTTTCTTCAAGTATGCGACAATATGCATAACTCCCAAATATATTGAAATGAATGAGTTTAGGTGTCTTCCCAGTGAAGACTTTCTCTGGAGTAATCTTGCCCAATGCCCAATGAGGAGTCCTATTTTGAATGTAGACAGCTGTGTTGCATGCTTTTTCCCATAGGAATTTTGGCATATCCTAATCATACAACATGGCCCTAGTTGCTTCTACAATAGTCTTGTTTTTCCTTTCTGCCACCCCATTCTACTCCAGATTGTAGGGAGCTGTCCACTCTCTTCTAATGCCCTCCTTAGCACAAAAATTAGTGATGTACTTATCAACATATTCTCCACCATTATCTGAGCACAAGACTTCTATTTTCTTACCTGTCAAATTCTCCACTAGAGCCTTGAACTCCTTGAATCGACTGAAAAACTCATCCTTGGTTTTCAAAAAATAGATCCAATTTTTCATCGAGTGGTCATCAATGAAAGTAAGGAAATACTCGGCACTACTGAGAGATTTTATGGACATAGGTCCCTAGATATCTGAGTGTATCAATCCTAGTACACTCTTGGCCTTGCGGTTGCTCCTAGGAAACGCCTTGGCATACATTCCTAGAGTGCATCCCCTGCATACATAATCTCGTTTCGTACTTAGAACTGGAACACTTGTTATAGTTCTTGTGAGAATTCTTAGAGCTCCATGGTGCAAGTGACCCATCCTTCTATGCCATAGCTCGTTCAAGTCTTTGTCCCCATGATTGCCTATTAGTGCAATTGGAGATTCTAGTTGTAATTTGTACAACTGATTACTTTTGATCCCAATATGCACTTTCCTTTTCCAGCTCGGGTGCTTGACGTATACCTTTTCCTTGATGAAGTAGACGTCATAGCCATTTCCTTATAGTTGTGACATGGAAAGTAAGTTCATCCCCAATCCTGGCACATGCAACACATTTGTAGCAAGGAACCGCTCTCCTAATTATGTCTGAAAAACTATGGTACCCTTTGCTATTGGAGTACATTTTGCATTGTTCCCCATGGTGATATGAAAGTTCATCTTCTCTTCTCGATATTCTGAGAAACACTCCCTAATTCCCGCCATATGCCACGAGGTTCACTATCTATATACCATACTTCTGATGATGCAACACTATTCATGCATGCCACTTCTTCTTCCAACCTGGAAGCCAACATAGAGAAATCAAAATATCTCTCTCTTGTGCAATCTTTTGAAAATCTGTGTGAGTACCTTGAGGTGGATGCCTCTGCATTGTGGGCTCGACCCATAACTAATTTTCCCTTTTTGTTTCCGATTACTTGCTCCGACACCATGTGAAAATTCTATCACTACATCAATTGATTTACTTTTCCTACTTATTCATCATAAGTTATTCATGAAATTACTTCAACAAACATTAAAATAAATACTACTGCAGATATCACATTGTAATACAAAAACAAAAATATGCACACATTGACACAGTTGTTTTGGACTAATTTCCCCAGAAAAAGCCAATGTGGGAAAACCAATGCAACAAGGGAGGATTTTATTATTCAACAATTTTCTTGTACAATAGGGCGCCAAACTGGCTTACCAACAGATCGACAAACTTTCAGCAATTTCCAGGAACCCAGCGTAGGCCCTATTGATCTATGCTACAGCCTGAAACCCTTTGTGTCAGTCTAAAACCCTCCGTGTCAGCCTACTAAGGCTCTGTTCAACCTCTCTGGGCTTTTGCGTCACTACTACAGTCTCTACGTGGATGATGCAAGCACATCTAGCTCTGCGCAGTCTCTGCTGCCTTTGCATGGCTTCCTCTGGCTCTGTGTCTGCCTCTTCTGCACTGATATCCCATCTCTCTATTTTGTACTTGCTGCCTCCTAACTTCTCTCTAGACCATTGGTTCAATTTCTCAGCAAGCCCCGCTACTGAAATTGAACTGACTGGTCTCCCTCAATGTGTTCCCTAAGTGCCCCTCAAGCCTCCTTTTATACTTTTTCTATTGACATCTCAACGGACGAGATTAAGTCCCTAATTGATCCAGGAGGATTCATCGATCCAATTGTTCAGTGTTCAAAGTGTCATCATCAATGTTCATGTGTGTCATTCAGTGTCATCGTCGCTTCAGTTCGGCTTCGACACATCGACAATGTTGGTTATGATTAGGTTGTGTAGGTAATGTTTGTATTTATGGTTTCATGGTGTTTAGTTGATGTGATGTTGTATCTGGTTGTCGACTTATATCATCGATAGTTCCGCCAGGGTTTGGTCGACGACATGTGTTTTGTTGTTTGACTTTGCAAGATTTATGATTGATATAGTTGATTGTGTAAAAGGATTCAAGTTAAAGTACCTGGTTGACGACATAGTCTTATTGTCATCACCACCAGTGTTAGTTACAAAGATATGATGGTCATCATCATGCAATGTTGACGAATGTCGCATGAGACCACAAGGATGTACAATGGTTGATCATCTGGTAAAGGCTTTAGTTTCACTGATGTCACTTTGCAGAGCCGACATGGGTCTTGAAAAGTTAAAAGAAACATCAAACCTAAGCCTAGACCTACACCCAAACTCCTAAGTTATCTATTCATCATTTTTTTATGCTAAGAATCCTAAACACCATTACCTAAGCCCTAAACACCTTTTAATAAACGTATGCTACCCTAAACCTAAGTTCTAAGTTATACTCCAAAGCCATGTATTAACCAAAACACATAAAAACTAATTGAATTACCCCTCGGCCTATGTGTAATATAAAAAATTACAATATAAATTAAAAATACAGTCCTTAGACCACGCGGACAACTGACCATGTCGGAGAGACATGTGACAGGGCTATGGTTAACCATCAAAATAAAATCGTAGTCAATTAACAGTCCCCTGGTCGCAGCTTCTTAACCACATCGAAACCTTGCTATGTGAGTGGAGAGGGACAACTGTCAGGTTATGTAAATTGTCGCTTGGTATTAGCGGCGTGGGAGGTTAACTGGGGTATGGAAACATGTGAACAGTTATAGTTAACTATGGGAGCACTGTCACTGTAACTGCTAGGCAGCGGAGCCACTGGCATCTAAACCGCAAGCCAAGACGACTATTCACATGCGCTAGTAGTCTCCTCCACATGGTTATCAAACATCTAACTATTTCCGCCTTATAATAAAGTTTACTTTGGGTTTTGTGGTTAAGTTTGTTAACAAACTAATTCGAAGACCATGGCATTAACCCTAGGTGTCCTTTTATTAATAGACCGAGCTCAAACCTTATCCTAAAATTAACCAAATTCAACTCAAATATAGTTAGAGGTGTTTTCAATGTATCCACAGGCCTATAAAGGCAGAATTTCTCTTCATTGATGAGGAAGACTAGTTTTCAGCTTTTGTATGCAGGTTCTCGAGGGATAGAGGTGATTTTGTTGTTAGTGTTTTGGGAGCATCCAAAGTTGGATTTGGAAATTGTAATCAGCGTTGGAAAGCTGGTTCAGAGAGGTATTTGATGACCGAGGTTAGAATTTCCTGTGTGCAAGTTTAGTCTATCCAAATCACTGTGTAATCGACTTCTTCTTCTCATTCCTAATAAAACAGTTTCCCATCTTGAACGCAGACCCAGAGACATAGTCCATCAGGGATGAACTCCATAATCAATATTGTTGTCTGCTATAACTGTGTTTTCACTTCTGTTTTGCATCTTAATTATGGTTTATCAATTGTCGTAAAGTGTTATGCTCTAGTAGTTTTCCTCGATTTACATGCTTTCAGTTATCATTCAAATCACTAATGGCTAATCAATTCTACATCAATTTTTAGTATATGGTCATTCCAGATCATATAATTTGGTATCAGAGTAGGCTTCATTTGTAGAATGTGCCATTGAATGTTAACTAGGTCTAAGTTGCAACGAGGAGAAGGAACCCTTGAGGAGATCAATCCAGAGATTGGGAAGCGACGAGCTGTTCAGAAATCAACCATGTTAGGACTTGATGCAAGTGAAAACATTGAGACTAAGATGAGTGATGAAAAAATTCAACAGGCATTCTTAACTATGAAACAAATGTTGGGAGAATTGTATGAAGACAAGAAAGTGAGAGATGCAGCTTCTTCTTCAAAGGCATCGAAGAAGGAAAAAGGTAAAGGGAAGGTTGATAAACCTCCTTCACATCCATCATCTCCGTCATCCTCTTCTTCTTCTTCTTCTTCCAGTGAAACATATAAAACGGAAAAGAAACCTAAGAAAACATCTCTTTTGAAACTTGATGTTAAATTTGAGTTATCTGCTTATGATGGCAAAATGAATCCTGAAAATCTAGATAACTGGATAAAGTAGTTAGAAGTGTATTTTCGTATTGAGAACATTTCTAAAGATAAAACTAAAATTCAATTAGCTACACTTAGAATGGGGGAAAAAACTTTATTTGGTGGGAAGGTAAAACTCAGCTAGATGTAAAGTGTAAAGGAAAAGTCATCTCTTCATGGTCTATTTTTTTGAAAGCTCTTAGGAAACAGTTGTATCATAAAAGGAAAAGTCATCTCTTCATGGTCTAATTTTTTGAAAGCTCTTAGGAAACAGTTCTGTCCTTTATTATACATGTAGCAAGCTGTTATTGATTGGAAACATCTGAGGCAAGGTAAAGGGTGGAGCGTTCAGGAGTTTACTAAGGAGTTCAGAAAGAAAGCATTGACGTTTGGTATTTCATCAGATACACGTGAAACTTTGTTAAAATACATCGGCAGTTTACATTCATATTTGCAACATACTTTATTGATGTTTAATCCTGATGATTTTGATGAGGTGTGTCTTTAGGCCATACATATTGAATCAGGTGGAAAACCATTCAAATTGTCATCGCAGTCATCCAAAAAGTTGGAAACCAGAGATTCTAGTGATAGTAAGGGGAAGAACATTTCGAAGAGAAAGAAATCAGTGATCGTTCAGAAGGAAAGACCTACTTTTTATCATGGCCAAAAAATTAGTCATGATGAATCGAAGTGCTAGAAACTTCATCCAGAACTTAAGCCCAAAAATTTAGTTAAGACGAAGGATGAAAAGAATGCAATTGTAGTAGTCCAGCAGGATCTAGGTTCAAATTCAGGTGATGAAAGGAGGATAACCGCTATGGCTACGATAGGTAAAACTTCTGATACTAGTTCAAGTTCAAAACTTAATGTATCTTGTTCAAACATAAATCCTCCACATGAGGATAAAAGAGTTGAACTCTTCCACATAAGGATAACTTCTAAGCATACAAAAATTGACACAATGTTTCACAGTGTATCACAAGCAAATTTAATATCTGAACATATAGTTAATCAATTGGGATTGGAAACATGGAATCATCCAAGACCATACCCATTAGGTTGGATTAATAAATCAAATCAGGTAAATGTCATAAAGAAGTGTTGGTTAAAATTTGCAATTACATCTAAGTACATTGATGAAGTGGAATTAGATGTGGTCCCAGTGGACATATGTGGAGTTGTCTTAGGAAGTCCTTATCTTTATGATAAAGATGTAGTGTTTTACAGAAGAGAAAATAAATATCACCTACAAAAAGAAGGGGTTGAATTTATCGTTAGGGCACATAAAGTCAAATCAAACTTGGATTTAATTGTTTCAAATCAAGTTAGGTAGTTATAAGTTCACGTAAATATGTACTCATGGTTATTAAGGAACAACATAAGGTTGATTGTTCGAGATGCGAGATTCAGTTTATAGATCAATTGGTCAAGGTGGTTAATTCTTTTCCAAGAAATCTTATTCATGAACAAGACAAGCAACATGAGATACATTTAATGTCCTATGAACATCTTCTTAAAGACAGAATGAATATCAATTCATTCATTCAACTGAATTATAGAAGCTATCATCATCAGCAGTGTATTGCAGGGAATGGTACATATGAGTTTAATCAGAGACTTGTTTCAGATGGTATGTTTACTTTCAGTTTCAGGGATGTAGGTCAGTATTGGGGAAAATCAGTGTTGCATTTCTTTGGTATTGCATCATCATTTCATGCTTTAAAAAGTAATGAAACCTCTTTTCTAGTGGAGAGGAAGTCTATAAGTTTTCATGACAAAGCATTTTCAAAAGTAGATCTCACGTAGGGTAACCCCTGTTGTACCCACAGTTTGCATGGATTATGCACATATTTGATCTATCCTAGGAATTTTAACTCTCTCTCGAGTTAAATATTCATTTACTAAGGTTAAGGCCCTTTCATATATTCCTATGCTGAATGGTTTAGTAAAACCCAACATAGTCTAACACTTCATTCAATATGCATGTATCGGGACATTTAGTCACCCCTTATCCTTCATTTAATACTTTATTAAAACCTTTCTTTTAAACCTTCCTATCGGGACTTTATAACCCTTTTAAACCATCATTTATTTATTATTGGAACTCATGTAACCCTTATAACCCTTCATTCATTCTTATTCATGTATATATAACCAAACCCCACATTTTCCTTTGGTTAATTTGGGTTTAACCCACAATTCCTTCTATCGGCACTTTAATCCCTTTTGTAACCATTTACAAAGGAAGTATACATAAAACATACATTTTCCCCTTGTTACGACCTCTGTACATTTTCCGATGCATGCCTTTATCGCAATTGGGTATTGTTCCTCCGTGGGTTCCACTAAAACATACCTCCTCCGCATTCGATATGTGATTACACAATGTTGGATTTCAAATGCCATTAACCATGCCATACAACTCTATTGGGTCCACCCCATTGCTATCGGTGCATTGCTTAACAACATTCCTTGCACCATCACTTAATCTCCCCAAAATGCGATCAGTGATTAACTCTTCACCGTTGATCCTTTTCCTGATCCAACGGTCATTGACTCTCCCGATCTCCAAAGCTACTTTGATGGTTCTCTTCCATTGATCTGTGCTTAGTAGATCCAATGGTCCACATTAATTTTGGGTTGATAACAAGCGTGACACTTAACACCCTTTCGGACCCGATGGGAATTATAAACTCTTAACCTAATAAAGTTCGGGTCCATGCCTTTTGTTTAATGTTCGGTCAATTTATGCCTAATGTTTGTAGATGTTATACCATCAATAGTTTCAATGATTACGCTGCACGATTTAATCCTGGCTGTTGATCACAAATATCCAATGACTACGATTCGCCTAGACTTCATTTCTTCACTCTTCCGCCTCACTTAAACTTTACGCCATTTCTTCAGGTTTATGTGGTTTTGGGTTTTCTTCAGGGTTTTGACCCTTGGCTGTTCCGTTGCTTGATTCACGTCCGCTTCAACTTAAACTCTGTGAATTCTTACTCCAAATCATTCCAAAGCATCACTTGGATTCTCCGATTGGGTCTTCTACCTCTTCTCTTCCTTTGTGCATTAGCCACAAGTCTGCCTGCATATATTTATTGCACAAAACTTTGATTTGCATTGCATTTATCATCCAATCACTCGAAATACACATTTGAACTCAAAACTGAGTTGATTATATTGATAAAAAAATATTTACATAAAAGACTCTCTTCGGCCTGATCTTCAATGTCAGTGGCCTCTCTTTCAAACTCTACCTATAGGCTTAAATCCCACACTCTAGCTTAACCATCTAATTATCTAATTTTCTAACCCTCTATCTTTGCCTTTTAGGCTTACATTTATCCAAAGGGATTCTCAAACCAATTCTGGTTTAGATCCATAAATTCCTTAACAAAATTCCTAAATCTCTTCCTCATTCCTAAAACTCCTCTCTAATCCATAAATCCATGAACTGACACCTAATATTAGTTTTACAATCAATTCTAAATCCCTCAATCTCTCAACTATCCTAATTCTCTCATGTTGTTCTATATTCGAGAACACTTACAAACATGCCTTACAATATTCAATTAATTCCCTACTCTATCTTCTCTCATTAAAATCACTCAAAACATTAATAATTACATTTAATTCGCTCTTAGGAAACCAACTTCCTTGAAAACACAGTACCCCTATGTCTCCTAAAACACAATGAGTTTTTCTTGAGCTGAATGGTCCTGCATCAAGATCTAATGTTTCCTTATCATGATTTCAAAACTAATGCATTAACTGAAAGTGTTAGTAAATTGAAATATCAGTTAATAGACAAAGAAATAGTGATTCAAGTAAATGAACAATTACTTAGATACTTTCGAAATCAAACTAAGTTGCAGCAGTCTTTACATCATAACTGGATGAGTTATGTGCAACAAGTTCACTTAGTAATCAGTCAATAGGAAGTAAATCAAGTCAATTAATTGATATGAAGTCAAAATTTGTTGGGTCCCTATAATACTAGTGATTACCTCATTACTATTGTAGTTATACCCCTTATTAATATTGTTGTGCCCCTATTGTCCCCATTTTTTTATTACTGTGCCCCATAGAATCCCTCTATTGTTATTTTTGTGGCTTTATATTATTATTGTTAGGATCGGTTGGGTTTATTGTGACTCCTAGGACTCCTATAATATAGAAAGGAGGTTTTGTCATTTGAATCATCCAAGAATTGTTCATTTATGTAATGTAAAGGAGGTTTCCCCTTCGAAGAGGCTGAATTCTAAGGCGTTGATCTATCTTTCCTATCTTTTTCATGAGTTGGTTACATAACATTTGGTATCAGAGCTTTGGATTCAGGGTTTCACTGCTCCAAACAGGTCATCGTGGCATTTTTTCTATAACTTTTTTCTACGATGTTTCGGAAGTTGAAAAAAAAACCTATTTGCGAAGACATCGCGCTAAATCTCGGGTTCGAATTTCAGAGCTTTTTACGCTATATTTGTGGAGATATGATCTGAGGAAGTTGGGCTTTTTGTGGACTCCTGAATTACATTCCAAACAGGTGACCTGGGGAAAATTGCCATAACTTTTTATCTGAGTATTGGATTGAAATTTCATAAGAAGGTACACAAAGAGGACGAACTATAGTTTCTTCTATATATTTTTTAGAGCTAAAGGTCGAAACAGTGACTTGTGGCACGTCGTACAAGTTCGCTCTACTGAACTAGTCTATAATCAGGTCAATGTGGGAGATTTCGCATAGCTCTTCCTTGGAGAATCCAATTTGGATCAGATTGGTGGCATTGGAAAGAGGACACAAAGTGCTATCACAAATCGCAATTTCTAAACTGGATGATCCGAAATTACAGAGATACATCAGATTCAATATCAGGCTCCTGCAAAGTGAAAAAAGGTGTGTATTTTGTTTAAATTTTTCCATAAGATTGGTTTGAAAAATTAGTTTGAAGGAATTCAAAGGGCATAGTAAAGCATTATTATTGGTAATTGATGCCCTGAGGAAAGAAAATGAAAACACCTAGTAGGCAACCTAAAAGCTCTAGCTTGACCGATGAAGAAGAGGAAGAAATGCAACATGATATATGAAAGTTACGAGACCAAGTGCAACAATTGTCACTTGCACAAAAATGAACAGAATCTAAGAAGGATGGTTTAAAGAAAGATGTAGAAGCTAAGATGGATGGTTTAAAGAAAGGCGTAGAAGCTAAGATGGATGGTTTGAAGATAGATTTGAAGACAGACATGGACGAATTGAAGATAAATATGAATAAGTTGCTATAAGAAATGGTCACTAATGGTGAAAGAGTAGTAAAGGAAACTTATGATGACAACAAAATAAATGTTAATCATATTCCATAGACTCTAATGTTGGATCGAAGACCCACCATATCCCAAAAATCGATATGAGGAAGTTTGATGGCAAGGATCCTGCAACATGGATATTATAGATGGAGCAATTTTTCGATCTCAATAATGTGCAAAACACACAAAAGGTACGTATTGCAACTTTATATTTGGAACCAAATCAGTTTGTATGGTATCAATGGCTTTGCTCTCGTAAACAATTTATCACTTGGGCAATTTTTACGGAAGAATTGATAGCACATTACGAGGATACAAAAAGCAATACTTTTTTTAGCCAATTAATAAGTCTCAAACAAAAGGGTTCAATAATGGAGCACATTGAGGAGTTCCAAAAATTGAACATAAGGGTAAAGGATATTCTAGAGGAGCATAGGATTGATGTGTTCATAGGGTCTTTAAAGGATAATATGCAACATGATGTTCGCCTTTGTGAACCTGATTCATTAGAGAAGGCATTCAGGTTAGCAAGAAAAATGGAAAGCAAAATTATGGTAACCAGGAAGCATACCACTCACAACCATAAAGATGGAAGTGTTGTTGCCCCTAGTCTTCCACAGCCTATAAGGTTGACACCACAAAAACTGGAAGAAAAAAGAGCAAAAGGGTTTTGTTACAGTTGTGATAGCAAATACACTAAAGGTCGTAAGTGTGCTGAGAAGAAATTATTCTACATAGATTGTGAAGAGGAAGAAAAAAAGGAGCAAGAAAGGTCAAAAGAAGAGGATATACTCCAGCAACAAAGCCTAGATGAAGAACAAATGAATCTGACCATATCTTGTAATGCATTGGCTGGAATTACCACTCCTCAAACCATCAAGATAGAAGACAAATCAAGAAGAAAAAGGTAATAGTGTTGATTGATTCAGGAAGCACCCATAATTTTATTCATTGTAAGGTAGCAAAAGAATTGAATTGCTTCGTATATCCAACACTAGAATTTCAAGTGTGATTGCAAATGGAGGAACAATAAATTTCTTTGGAAAGTGCCATAATATTAAGCTATCCATGGGAGAATATGCATTGATTAGCCCAATGCTTTCCATTCGAATGGGAGGTGCTGATCTTGTACTAGGAGTCCAGTGGCTACAATCCCTGGGTACAATAGCTTTTAATTTTCACGAACTTTTCATCAAATTTTCTATGGAAGGAAAGGAAGTTGAATTAAGGGGTATTCCTGGGAAACCAGGAAAGATAATCAGCTCTAATGGTATGACAAAGCTTCTAAAAAAGGAACAAGGAGGTGTAATTGCACAATTATGTTCGCTAGATGTGTCCACATTGGAATCATCTATTTCTCCAGATCTCCAAATAGTCTTGGACAATCATTCCAAGGTATTTGAGACTCCCAAAGGTCTCCCACCTATTCGTGATCATGATCATGCTATTCATCTGATTCCAGGAAGTGTTCCTCCAAACATCAGGCCGTACAGATATCCTATGCCCAAAAGAGTGAAATTGAACGTATGGTTGCAGAAATGCTAGAGGCTGGTATAATTCAACTGAGTCAAAGTTCTTTCTCTGCTCCAGTAGTATTGGTGCACAAGAAGGATGGATCATGGTGCATGT
>APFE030760262.1:0-44009 GCA_000404065.3 Pinus taeda | reverse complement strand
GTGATTACCCCATTACTATTGTATTTGTACCCCTTATTAATATTGTTGTGCCCCTATTGTCCCCATATTGTTATTACTGTGCCGCATAGAATCCCTCTATTGTTATTTTTGTGGCTTTATATTATTATTGTTAGGTCGGCTGGGTTATATTGTGACTCCTTAGACTCCTATATATAGAAAGGAGGTTTGTTCATTTGAATCATCCAAGAATTGTTCATTTATGTAATGTAAAGGAGGTTGCCCCCTCAAAGAGGCTGAATTCTAAGGCGTTGATCTATCTTTTCTATCTTTTTCTTGAGTTGGTTACATAACAAAATCAAAGGAGTCTTTGAATATTTTAGTTATTTCGGAAAGTATATTGTTAATACCCATCAGATGTATTGAACAAAGTTCTACAAATACTATTTTCAAAGATGTTTCTGAACCACTAACTCATGATTCTTCGTGGAAAGAATTCAGTTGCCATGTTGAAAACAAGTTGTTTGTCCATCATTGCATGTTCTTAATACTACAGATGGAAGAAACAGGTCACCGAATCAAATGGTATCACGTTCAGCATCATCAGGGGCATCACATGCAGGTGATTGATCAAATGTATTAGTAGATCATCAGGTCAAGATGGAAAGAGAGGGAGTTCTACCCTCATTGACTAAATGTTTAGTCAAACTTTTGTGGTCCAAAAGCTTTCAAGTGGAGAGGAATGATCTAGGAGGATCCATCGATCCAATTGTTCAGTGTTGAAAGTGTCGTAGTCAATGTTCATGAGTGTCATTCAGTAACGTTGTCACTTCAATTCAGCTTCGATAGATTGACAGTGTTGGTTATGATCAGGTTGTGTAGGTAATGTTCATAGTTATGGTTTCATGGCATTCAGTTGATGTGATGTTGTATCTGGCTATCGACTGATGTCATTGACAGTTCCGTCAAGGTTTGGTCAATGACATGTGTTTTGTCGTTCGACTTTGCAGGATTTATGATTGATATAATTGATTATGTAAAAGGATTCAAGTTAAAGTACTTGGTCAACGACATAGTCTTATTGTCATCGCCACCAGTCTCAGTTACAAAGATGTGATGGTCGTCGTCGTGCAATGTTGACGAGTGTCGTATAAGACCAAAAGGATGTACAAGGGTCGATCGTCTGGTAAAGGCTTCAGTTTCACCGATGTCTCTTTGCAGAGCTGACATGGATCTTGAAAAGCTAAAGGAAATATCAAGCCTAAGCCTAGACCTACACCCTAACTCCTAAGTTACATATTCATCATTTATTTACTCGAAGAATCCTACAGACCATTACCTAAGCTCTAAACCCCTTTTTATAAACATATGCTACCCTAAACCTAAGTTCTAAGTTATACTCCAAAGCCATGTATTAAGAAAAACATATAAAACCTAATTGTATTACCCCTCAGCTTATGTGTAATATAAAACATTACAATATAAATTAAAAACATAGTCCTTAGACTGTGCGTACAACTAACCATTTCAGAGAGACATGTGACAGGGCTATGGTTAACCGTCAAAATAAAACCGTAGTCAGTTAACATTCCCTTAGCCGCAGTTTCTTAACCGCAACAGAACCACGCTATGTGAGTGGAGAGGGAAAACTGTTGGGCTATGTAAACCGTCATTTTGGATTAGCCACGGGAAGTTAACCAGGGTATGCTAACATGTGAACAGTTACAATTAACCATGGGAGCACCGTCACTGTAACCGCCAGTTAGCAGAACCGCCGACATCCAAACTGCAAGCGAGGCTGACTGTTCACATGCGTTGGCAGTCTCCTCCGTGCATTTAGCAAACAACTAATGGTTTCCACATTATAATAAAGTTTATTTTGGGTTTTGTGGTTAAGTTTGTTAACAAACTAATTCAAAGACCATGGCATTAACCCTAGGTGTCCTTTTATGAATAGACCGAGATCAAACCCTATCCCAAACTTAACGAAATTCACCTCACATACAGTCAGAGGTGGTTTCAATTTATCCACAGGCCTATAAAGGTAGAATTTCTCTTCATTGATCAGGAAGAGTGGTTTTCAGCTTTTGTATGCAGGTTCTTGAGGGATAGAGGCGATTTTGTTTTTAGTGTTTCGGGAGCATTCAGAGTCAGATTTGGAAATCGTAAGCGGCATTGGAAAGCTGGTTCAGAGAGATATCTAATGATAGAGGTTAGAATTTCTTTTGTGCAAGTCCAGTTTGTCCAAATGACTGTGTAATAGACTTCTTCTTCTCATTCCTAATAAAAAGGTTGTCCATCTTGAAAGCGGACCCGGAGACGTAGTCCCTTAGGGACGAACACTGTAATCAATCCTACTGTCTGGTATAACTATGTTTTCATTGTTTTCACTTCTGTTTTGCATCTTAATTATGGTTTATCAACTGTCGTAAAGTGTTCTACTGGATCAGTTTTCCTCAATTTTCGTGCTTTCAGTTATCATTCAAATCGCTAATGGCTAATCAATTCTACATCATTTTTTAGTATATGGTTATTTCAAATCACTAATCAATAACTAAGATTAGATCTAGCTTGATCCATGTCTTTTTGGACCATTCTAACATAGATTCATATTAATACACATTAATATTTTATTTTCCTTAAGTTTAGACTTAGGGAATCCATTAAAAAAATAATAATTATTTTAATATCTCCTAATCTGTTTAGAATCTACCCAAACCCTTTCTAGGTATTGGAAATCTCATGTTCCCCAACCTCACCACCAAATTTCGTGGCTAGAGGACATCCGATGCTACCCCAAATCAACAATTATTATGTTTAACAAAATCAGAGACTAAAGGGATCATTGACCAGTTTCATACAGGATTTTGTGGAGGACATTATGCTTGGAGACCAAAAACATTTAAGATATCAAGGGCAGGATTTTATTGGCGAACATTATTCTTACAGGTAGGAGCAAAGGTCAGAAGTTGTGTCCCTTGTTGGATGTTTGCTGGTAAGAAAAACCTAGCATCTCTTCCACTCATCCCAACATTGGTTTCAACACCTTTTCTCCAATGGGGATTATATTTTATTGGAGAGATTCATCCTACATCAAGCAATCAACATAGATGGATCCTCACTGCAACAGACAACTTTACTAAATGGGTGGAAGAAATTCCAGTAAGAAATGCTACTGATGCAATAGTGATCAAATTCTTTGAAGAAAACATTTTATCCAGGCTTGGTTTCCCACAACAGATTGTTACTGACAATGCCACAACATTTTCCAGTGTTAAATAGTTTGAGTTTTGCCAAAAATATCACATTTTTCTACACCATTCAACTCCATATTATCCTCAAGGCATTCATCTCGCAGAATCATCTAATAAAAGTTTGGTAAAGGTTATCAAGAAAACTTTAGCAGATCATAAAAATATCTGGGATAGTCATCTAATTTATGGAGTCTGTGAAAACAGGATTACTCCAAAGATATCTACTCGAAAATCTCCTTTTCAGTTAGTTTATGGGAAAGATGAAATTTTCCCTACCAACTTGGCTTTCCCTGTTTTAAAGTTTTTGCAGCAATCAACTAATTAACCTGATGATTTTTCAAGGATATTAAATCAAATCATTGAACTAAATGAGAACATAGATAAAGTCCAACATAAATTGAAAAAACATCAAAATAAAATGAAGAGTCTATTTGATAGAAGAGCCAGGGAAAGGGATTTCAAGGAGGGAGATTTAATTCTAAGATGGGATTCTAGAAGAGAAGAAAAAGGAAAACATGGAAAGTTTGACAACCTCTGGTTCGGACCTCTAAGTATTGTTGAAGTAAAAGGAAACAACACTTTTGTGTTGCAAAATGTAGAGGGATAATATTCCACATTGCCTGTTAATGGAAGATTTCTAAAACATTATATTCAGTATTGAGAAGCTTGAAATAGATTTTACTACCATCATTGTAATAATTCTATTTTTTATTTACCTTTCCAATTGTCAGTATGATTTTTTATAGAAAAGACTCCAGAGCCCGGGGAGGACGCACATGGATCTGCAAGTTCTTTGCATTCTATAGGAGAAGGCAGTCCCCAGCTAGAGCCGATGTTGTAACATTTTTATTTTTGATAAGTTAGTCATTAGTTGAAAAAAATCAAAATGCCATTGAAAAATGATAAGTTAGGATATGGACCAAAAACAAAATTGAAAATAAAAATTGTTAGGATTTATTATCATTTTAGGTCCATATCATAAAAAATGATAGGGTAGTTGCTCTAAAAAAGGAAGGAAAATGACAAAATGTTAGATAAGCAATAAAAGGAAGAATATTTTCTTTAGAAACTAAAAATTAAGGCTGCTAGTTCAAACACGCCTTTGAAATTTGTTGGTTAGTTTAATTAATGCTTAAATTCCTTAATCAGGGTTTAATTATTGTGATAAAATTGATCACCTTGTTAATAGTCAATAACGCATGACTTTGTTGTATGGACAGGAGTGACAAAATGTAAAATCAGTGCCAAATAAACGCTGAGCACTTTTCAACGGATACAATTCACTCTACCAAGATCAATGATCGAGGAAGAATTTTGGCCCCCCTTCAACCGTTTCCCGTTAACATGACCGGGGGGGATCCAAAAAGTAGTTTTAATGGACGCCCTCTATTTCTATGTGTCAATCCCATAGCATTTCGCCCCCCAAAGTGAAAAACCATAAACTACCCCACCACACCCCCCTGAAATCCCGCCGATGGTTTCCTCCTTCCAACCATTGACCTCGCTTCTGCGCCATATCACCCACCCATTATCCCCTTCTCCATACGAAAGCTGCCATGTCATAAATCTATTATCTCTCGCTCACTCACAAACCACCACATCACAAAGTCATTGCGCCATACACTCCTATCCCGTTGACAACCTCATTTAATTATTTAACCACCCATTAGACATTAATCCCGCTCCTCTGTAATAAATTGCCTACGATTAGATTTTAAATGGAAAATTAAGACCAATTTCACTTATAAATATCCCATAGCTCTACTCTTTACCACTTTTTTGCTTCCCCTCTCCCTGCAGCAAGATGGCTCCCAAAGTTAAAACACAGAAAACTATCGAAGAAGGAAATCCATCCACAACCTTGCTTGACTTGGATCACCTTCCCCTTGGAGACTCTCTGTTCAAAGTCATGAACTGTGAATGTGAATTTGATTTCCACGAATTGCATTTGTGGCTTAAGCAGAAATATACCGATAAAGAAGATGCCATTTGTTTCTAGGAGACAATTTTGCCCTTGTTCCCCTTCCCAAAACTCACCATTTGCCTGATTTGATCACTTGGTGTCAAGCCAGGTATGATCATGTGCAAAGAACAGTGATGACTCAAGATGGAAAAATCTTGATTACCATACTACTCAGAGTATAAACCAAATTCTAATGATACCTTCACCTGACTCCCTCAGCTATTTCTCACCAGGAGCTCTCATGGACCTTTACAATAAACTCACCTTCCCATAGAGAGCCCTTATATTTAAACTTTTTCTGCCAGAAGATGCTTAATTACCCAAGAGAAACCCACCTTATTCATCTTCTATGTTCCCTAAAGCCACCAGACATATCATCTCCCTGCTCTCATACCTCCTAGGCTATGAAAATAATCAACTTATTGATGAATCCATCCTTGGATTTTTTTCCATTTTTAGTAAGGAATATCAACTTGAATTCATGTATAATTATAGCCAGTTCTTGGCTGATAATATGCATGAACAATTTATGAATTTTACCACACAAGGAGTGTTTAGATATAGCTCATTCATAATCCATTTGATTTTGTTTCAGGACAGAGATTCATTGCACATTCAGCTTAATAAGCAAGATCAACAAGGAGTGAATCAATAAGTGATTCACTAGACAGAGTTAGTTAAAGCAACATCATCAAAGTCTACATTCTCTTAGTTTATAGATTCTTTTGTACATCCAGTTCTTCAATTACTCAATAGCCACATAGAGCCTAGAATTGGAGAAGACATTAAGAAAGCATTGGACCAATCTAAACATACCAAGGCTAGTGACTGGTATTTTTACCAGAACTACACTGAAATTAGGATATATGGTAGTGAGTTAGCTCCATACAAACTGCCTAAGTATGTGCCAATGAGGATATTCTCACTGGAATACACTAGGCAGATGATAAACATGGATGAAGTCCATTTTGTCTCAAGTAAGAAAAAGGTCGCAGTTCAAACTCAAAGGTAAGGTAGGGACATTCATTTTTAATACTAGGTTTGTAGGTACAGAGGCAGAAAAATTATTGAAGATCATGAATCTCAAAGTAAGTTTCACTTGGTCTTATGATCCTTTTGGGATAATTTCTGCCCTAAGAGTTCAGTTGAAGGAAACACCTTATAACCATACTCCCAAGCCAGAATTGGAGAAGTTTATGATATAGGAGCAATGGTCTGAAGGAACTCTCTTAGAAGCAGATGAACAGGTTATAATAACTCCATAGGAAAATACTCCAGTCACTCAGAGTACTCAACACAAAATAGCCATAGTGGAAATTCAGTTAGCTACAAAATAAATTAAAGAGTATTCTATAGTACAAACAAATTTGAACATTGGATTGTCAATATCATTAGGGAGAAAACCACAATAAATAATTGATCTTGGAGATTTAGAAGATGTTTCGTCAGCAAGGATGACTGATCCCAAGCCTCCTTCTACTTCTTCAACTCCTCCTTCAACTCAAACTATGGAGATTATTCAATCAACTAAGATCAGCTCAACAAAAGATACTAATATCTTCTCAACATTTCTGGAAATTAAACAAAAGAATGAAAATCTTAAGTCACAAATGTACAGTCAGTTTTGGAAACAGACATCCACCTCTCAACATAAACTTCTCTCTACCTTTGAAAGTGAAAGAGGAAGGATGCAAATGGAATTTTTGCAAGCACAAATTCCATTTCCCATATCCAGAATAGATTACAAGAAGGCAATATTTTCATTAAATGATGTAAACCAGAAACATCCTATTAATCAGATGGATTTGCATAGGCAATGAGGGGAAATGTTATATTCAATAGTGACTGCAACTGCCATTTCTCTTTCTAAGCTCAGAATTTCCTTGTCAAATGTGTTGTCACAGCTTAAGATTGAAAACTGTCATCTTTAGCTAAAGATAACAAAATTAAAGTCTTTAGAAGATACTATTGTAAAAATTGGATATGATCCCCAAAACTATAAAGCAATTGAAGAAATACTCAAGAAAAAGAATATAGAGATAAAAACTTTGAAGAAATAGTTGAAACTACCTTCAACTGAAGATCAACAAACCAAAGAGGTGGCATAAAATGAATGGCATGGGAAGGAGATGTTGAAGCTCATTATTGAGCAAAACATACAGATAAAGAAAATGGAAGAGAAAATTGAACAAGTACTCAAGGAAAAAGAGGCAACACAACTTGCTATGAGCTTGGTAACAACAATTCCCGTAGCATGTACAGAGCCAAGCTCATCTCCAAGTGACATTTCTTCATCTTCAACAATAGTTGAGACAACAATTATCATAGGAGTTACAGGCACAAAAGCAACAATATGAAAAGTTACTCTAGAAGTTCCAAACCCTGGAGTCACAGAAGTTAAAAAATGATACGTTGTATGTAGAGGAAATGCAAAAGTCACACAGGTTAGAACTCAAGGCTAACAATTAGAGAGTAAGAGTATAATGGAAGAAAGTTTGGCACAGACCAAAGAGGACATTTGGTTAGATATTAACCACTCCATAACATAATTGATTGCTAGATGTAGGACATAGATAGATGATCAGAAGGAAACATTGGGTACAAAACCGAAAGAAGTAGTAGGTATGATCAAAATACTAAACTCTAAGACTAGGCAACAATTACAAGAGATAAATATTCCAGATAGAGTAGGTACTATTTTGAGATTAAGAAAGTCGTAATGAAGAAGAATCTACTGACTCTGCTGAAAACAAAGTGTGAAGCTTTAAACATTACAGTCAAAAGGTTTCATTCTAAATTCAGTATGTTGAATAAGAAAGGTTTACCAGAGTTAGTGTCATGAAATGATCAACTAGTAAAATTGGATGATTACTGTGAAAGATTATATACTATTGCAGCAGGCAATAGTCAATTTGCAGGGATAAAAAGACAAATTACTAGCAAAGAGTTTTTGGAAGCTTTGCGCCTTGACCTCACAATCAAATATGAAGTTGGACATCTTTTTCTCACCAAACCCAATTTGGAAAGATATACCAAAGTTGATGAGATATTTAGAAGAATGGTAAATATGGAGATACCAAGTGAGAAGAGGTGGGATCAATTGTGTGAAACAACTTATTAACATTCCATCTCAACAAGAAGACAACACGACAGTTTTTGAAGGAACAGTCATCAACAACTTTCTACCTAATAGAGACACATCATTCAACATTTTCTTTTCCTATTTTCTTTCAGACTATTTTTGTAATCAATTTAGGATATTTTGTTTACTATCCAAACTAGTATTAATAATTTTCTTCTATGAGTTATTAAAGGGTGGTACCTTTCCATAAGAAATTTTGTAAAGCATCAATGTACAAGCTTTTTCTAGATCACTAATAATAAATTAAAGGATTCTGAACTTGATATCATACAGTCTCATTTTCTTCTGTAAGTCTTTCATGTATTCCATTCATTCTGTTAATTTTGCATATGTTTAAGCTTTACAGAGATATCATGTGAGAATAAATGTGTTACAATTATTCTTCAAATTCCTTCTGAAGTTATTATTATAAAGAGATTGAGATATTGGATTGTTTGTCTAAAAGGCTCCCTCTAAATCACAAAATTGTCAACATATTATGTAATTTTAAGCATATTTTGTTTAACTTTTGAACATTGGTCAAACTTATGATTATTTATCTTTCTATTTGAAATTTAAAGTAATCATATCTCCTTACTATTCTTTTTGCGCATCTCATCTATTTAAATCACTATGTGAACTTAAATAACATGCCTTTGGTTATTTATTAGTACTATCTAAAAGGGTTAAATATATCATTCTTATAATTTGTTTTATGTATTGGTCCTCAATAAAAACCAAAACCCAAAACCCTGAAAAAAATATCTTAGATGCTCTGGCATGATCAATTGACCATTATCATCATAGAGGTGCAACATCAATCTGGTGTTGTTGCTGGGGACTTGAATTTGATTAGTATCCCTGGGACAACGATATAAATCCTACTCCTTTAAAGGTGACTAAAGGTATAGATAGGTCAAAATTCTTCACCTGGTGACCCCACTGTACCAAACCGTCACCTTTTAAGCACACTAGATCCCATTCTGCATCTGACACAGTTAACCCTCTCCCAGAGCTAGAAAAACATGTGAGAATGGCCAATTCCAAAATAAGACTTCAACCATCTTCTTCTTCTTCAGCCCTACATTCTAAAGATATATTATCATGATATCCATTTAGGAACATTCCATCCTATTCAGATTCGACACAGATATGACCTAGGATTTTAGAACGTTTAGGTAAGGGAGTTAATTTTAAATCAGCTTTTCTTATTCACTCAATTGAAACATATCAAGTACCCTCACTACCATTAGAATAACCTAAATTTGAGGCTGAATTGGATATTCATTTTCCTGAATTCAAACCTAAAACCTTCATATCCCCTACTACTACAAAAGAATGAAGATTCCCATGACTAACCTATAGCCTTTTTCAGCAAAGTCATGAGAGATGTTGAGCTCAAATATGACATAATTGAGAAGCAGGCTTATAACTTAGTCCAGTCTTTGAAATATTTTAGGATGTATGTTTTACATTCAACCATTATAGATGATGTCCCCAATAGGGCTATTAACATTGTTCTCACTCAACCAGATACTAATGGTAGGAGAGGTAGATGGATTGCCCAAATTTTGGAGTATGATATATCTATCAAAACCACAAAGCTAGTAAAGGGTCAAAGATTAGCTAAACTTCTAGCTGAGTCCAACTGTAAAGTGCTATGCATCAACTCGGTTTGAAAATACTGGGGGAGAATCCACAATAATCTTCCCAAAATTTAAATGAGGAGAATCCACAAGAACCTTCCCAACATCCTGAAGAAAAGAATCCACAAGAACCTTTACCTTCAGATTAGACCATTTTTGTACATATTGATGAGAAATTTCTGTTATCAAATTGGTATCAAGATATTGTAAATTTCTTGATTCATTTTGAATTTCCTACACAATTTTCCAAAAGTCAATGTAAAAGTCTCAAATTGAAAGGAGTCAAATATTGTATCAGAAATGAAAATCCATGCTAGAAGGACCCACTCAATATCTTATTATTAAGTTTAATAGAATCAGATATTGAAGGGATCATTGACCAGTTTCATACAGGATTTTGTGGAGGACATTATGCTTGGAGAGAAACATAATATAAGTTATTAAGGGCAGGATTTTATTGGCCAACATTATTCTTACATGTAGGAGCAAAGGTCATAAGTTGCATCCCTTGTCGGATGTTTGCTGGTAAGCAAAAACTATCATCTCTTCCACTCATCCCAACATTGGTCTCAACACCTTCTCTCCAATGGTGATTATATTTTATTGGAGAGATTCATCCTACTTCAAGCAATCAGCATAGATGGATCCTCACTATAGCAGACAACTTTACTAAATGGATGGAAGCAATTCCAGTAAGAAATGCTACTAATGCAATAGTGATCAAATTCATTGAAGAAAACATTTTAGCTAGGTTTAGTTGCCCACAACAGATTATTATTGACAATGCCACAACATTTTCCAGTGTTAAAATGATTGAGTTTTGCCAAAAATATCACATTTTGCTACATGATTCAACTCCATATTATCCTCAAGGCAATGGTCTCATAGAATCATCTAATAAAAGTTTGGTAAATGTTATGAAGAAAACTTTAGTAGATCATAAAAATAGTTGGGACAGTTATCTAATTTATTCAGTCTGGGAAAACATGATTACTCCAAAGAGATCTACTGGGAAATCTCTTTTTCAGTTAGTTTATGGGAAAGATGTAATTTTCCCTACCAACTTGGCTTTCCCTATTTAAAGTTTCTACAGCAATCAACTACTGAACTTGATGATTTTTCAAGGAGGATAAATCGAATCATTGAAATAACTGAGAAAATAGATGAAGTCCAATATAAATTGAAAAAATATCAGAATAAAATGAAGAGCTTGTTTGATAGAAGAGCCAGGGAAAGGGACTTCAAGGAGGGAGATTTAGTTTTAAGATGGGATTCCAGAAGATAAGACAAAGGAAAACATGGAGGGTTTGACAACCTTTGGTTCAGACATCTAAGTATTACTGAAGTAAAAGGAAACAAAACATTTTTGTTGCAAAATCTAGAGGGACAATATTCCACATTCCTTGTTATTGGAAGATTTCTAAAACATTATATTCAATATTGAGAAATTTGAAATAGATTTTACTACCATCATTGTAATAATTCCAGTTTTATTTACCTTTCCAACTGTCAGTATGGTTTTTTTACAGCAAAGACTCCAGAGCCCGAGGAGAAGGCACATGGATCTGCAAGTTCTATGCATTTTACAGGAGAAAGCAGTCCCCAGTTGGTGCCGATGTTGTAACATATTTGTTTTTGATAAGTTAGTCATTAGTTGGAAAAAATCAAAATGGAATTGAAAAATGATAAGTTAGGATACGGAACAAAAACAAAATTGAAAATAAAAAATGTTAGGATTTATTATCATTTCAGGTCCATATCATAAAAAATGATAGGGTAGTTGCTCTTAAAAAGGAAGGAAAATGACAAAATGTTAGATAAGCAACAAAAAGAAGAATATTTTCTTTAGAAAATAAAAATTAAGGCTACTAGTTCAAACGTGCCTTTGAAATTTGTTGTTTAGTTTAATAATGCTTAAATTCCTTAATCAGGTTTTAATTATTGTGATAAACTTGATCACCTTGTTAATAATCAATAACACATGATTTTTTCGTATGGACGGAAGCGACAAAACATCAAATCAATGCCAAATAGCCATCAAGCACTTTTCAATGGATATAATTCACGCTGCCCTGATCAATGGCGGAGGAATAATTTCGGCCCCCCTTCAACCGTTTCCCGTTAATGCGACCGGGGGGAGGGGGTTTCTAAAAAGTAGTTTTAATGGCCGCCCTCTTTTGCTACGTGTCACTCCCATAGCGTTTCGAGCCCCCAAAGCACAAAATCATAAACTAATTGACCTACCCCCTGAAATCGCACTGGCGGTTTCCTCCTTCCAGTCGTTGACCTCGCTCCTGTGCCACATCACCCTCCCATTATCCCCTTCCCCATATAGAAGCCACCACGTCATAAATACGTTATCTCTCACCCACTCAGAGAGTTCCACATCACAAAGTCATTGTGTCATACTCTCCTATCTCATTGCCAGCCTCATTTAATCGTTTAACCTCCCATTACACATTAATCTTGCTCCTGTCTAATAAATTACCTACATTTAGATTTTAAACAGAAAATTAAGCCTAATTTCACTTATAAATATCCCATGGCTCTACTCTTTACCACTTTTCTACTTCCATACAATTGTTGAAATATTTATTCGCTCTGTATAATTTCCTCTATCATCCATATTTTAGTTAAATTAGTTTCCAAATCCCCCCTCCCTACAACAATATGGATCCCAAAGTTAAAACACAGAAAACTGTCAAAGAACGAAATCCATCTACAACCTTGCTCGACTTGGATCACCTTCCCCTTGTAGACTCCCCGTTGAAAGTGACAGACTGTGGATGCGAATTCAATTCCCATGAATTGCATTTGTGGGTTAAGTAGAAATATACAGATAATGAAGATCCCCTTCATTTATGAAAGACAATTTTTCCCTTGTTCTCATTTCCAAAAACTCATCATTTCCTTGATTTGATCACTTGGTGTCAAACCATATATGATCATCTGAAAAGAACAATGATGACTTAGGATGGAAAAATCTTTATCACCAGTACTGCTCAGAGTATAAACCAAACGTCAATGGTACCTTCATCTGACTCCCTGAACTATTTCTCACAAGCAACTCTCATGGACCTTTACAATAAACTCACCTTCCCACAGAGAGCCCTTATATTTGAACTTTTTCTGCTGGAAGATGTTGAATTACCCAAGATAAACCCACCTTATTCATATTCTATGTTCCCTGAAGCCACTAAACGTATCATCTCCCTACTCTTATACCTCCTAGGCTATGAAAATGATCAACTTATTGATGAATCCATCCTTGGATTCTTTTCCATTTTCAGTAAGGAATATCAACCTACTTTCATGTATAATTATAGCCAATGCTTGGCTGATAATATACATGAAAAACTTATGAATTATACTACACAAGGAGTCTTCAGATATAGCTCAGTCATAATCCATTTGATTTTGTTTCAGCAGGGAGATTCACTGCACATTCATATTAACCGACAAGTTGAGCAAGTATTGAATCAATCAGTGATTCACTGGAAAAAGTTAGTTAAAGAAGCATCATCAAAGTCTACATTATATCAGTTTATAGATTCTTTTGTAGATACAGTTCTTCAATTACTCGATAGCCAGGCAGAGCCTAAAATTAGAGAGGAAATTAAGAAAGCATTGTACCTATCTGAACAGACCAAGACTGGTGACTAGTATATGTACCAGAACTACACTAAAATTAGGATATACGGTAATGAGTTAGCTCCATACAAACTAACTAAGTATGTGCCAATAAGGATATTCTCACTAGAATACATCAGGTAGATGATACACATGGATGAAGTCCATTTTTTCTCAAGTAAGAAGAGGTCACAGTTCAAACTCAAAGCCAAGGTAGGGACATTCATTTGTAAGACTAGGTCTGTAGGTACAAAGGCAGAAAAATTATTGAAGAGGATGAATCTCCAGCCAAGCTTCACCTGGTCTTATGATCCTTTTGGGATCATTTCAGCCCTAATAGTTAAGTTGAAGGAAACACCTTACAACCATGCTCTTAGGCCAGAATTGGAGAAGTTTATGATCTAGGAGTAGTGGTGTGAAGGAACTCCCTTAGAAGTAGATGAATAGGTTATAATAACTCCACAGGAAAATACTCCAGTCACTCAGAGTACTCAACACAAATGAGCGAGAGGGGAAACTCACTGAGCTACAAAATCAATTAAAGGGTATTATATACTACAAAAGAAATTGAACAATCGATTTTCATTATAATCAGGAAGAAAGCCACCAAAAATAATTGATCTTGGAGATTTAGAAAATGTTTCATCAGCAGGGACCACTGATCCCAAACCTCCTTCTACTTCTTCAACTCCTCCTTCAGCTCAACCTATGGATATTATTCAATCAACTAAGATCAGCTCAATAGAAGATACTAATATCTTCTGAACATTTATGGGAATTAAACAAAAAAATGAAAATCTTAAGTCACAAATGTACAACCAGTTTTGGAAACAGACATCCACCTCTTAGCACAAATTTCTCTCTGCGATTAACAGTGAAAGAGGAAGGATGAAAATGGTGTTTTTGCAAGCTCAAATTCCATTTCCAAAATCCACAATATATTACAAGAAGACCATATTTTCATATAATGTAAACCAGATACATCCAATTAATTAGATGGTTTTTCATAGGCAATCAGGGGAAATGTTATTTTCTACAGTGACTACAACTGCCATGTCTCTTTCTAAGCTCAAAATTGCCTTGTCAAATGTGTAGTCACAACTTAAGATTGAAAAAATGTCACCTTTATCTAAATATAACAAATTAAATTCTTTAGAAGATATTATTGTTAACATTGGATATGATCCCTAAGACTGTAAAGCAATTGAAGAAATACTCAAGAAGAAGAATATAGAGATAAAAGCTTTGAAGAAACAGTTGAAAGTGCCTTCAACTAAAGATCTACAAACCAAAGAGATGGCAGAAAATGAATAGCACGGGGAGGAGATGTTGAAGCTCATTATTGAGCAAAACATACAGGTCAAGAAAATGGAAGAGAAAATTGAATAACTCCTAAAGGAAAAAGTGGCAGCACAACTTGCTGTGACCTCAGTAATAATAATTCCCATAGAAAGTACAGAGCCAAGCTCATCTCCTACTAATATTTCTTCATCTTCAATAACAGTTGAAACAACAAGGTTATCATAGGAGTTACAGGCACAAAAGCAACAAAATGAAAAGTTACTCTAGAAGTGCCAAACCCTGGAGTCATAGATGGTAAAAAATGATACCTTGTATGTAGAGGAAATGCAAAAGTCACATAGGTTAGAACTCAAGGTTAAAAAATTAGAGAGTAAGAGTATAATGGCAGACCCTTTGGCACAGACCAAAGAGGACATCTAGTTAGATATCAACCACTCCATAATAGAAGTATGGCCATCCATACAAAATATTTTTGAGTAGCAAGAATTGATTGCTATATGCAGGACATAGATAGATAATGAGAAGGCAACATTGGGTAGAAAACCCAAAGAAGCAACAGGGATGATCAAAGTACTAAAATCTAAGACTAGGCAACAGTTACAAGAGTTAAATATTCTAGATAGGACAGATACTATTTTGGAGATTCCTAAAGTCCCAATGAAGAAGAATCTATTGACTCAACTGAAACAAAGTGTGAAGCTTTAAAGATTGCAATTAGAAGGTTTCATTCTAAATTAAGTATGTTGAATAAGAAAGGTTTACCAGAGTTAGTGTCATCAAATTATCAACTAGTAAAATTGGATGATTATTGTGAAAGGTTATATACTATTGCAACAAACAACAATCAATTTAGAGGGATAAAAAGACATATTACTGGAAAATAGTTTTGGAAGCTTTGAGCCCCGACTTGACAATCAAATATGAAGTTGGACATCTTTTTCTCACCAAACCCAATTTTGAAAGATATACCAAAGTTGATGAGATATTTAAAAGAATGGTAAATCT
The DNA here is from genome assembly GCA_000404065.3 of Pinus taeda. Taxonomy (NCBI): domain Eukaryota; kingdom Viridiplantae; phylum Streptophyta; class Pinopsida; order Pinales; family Pinaceae; genus Pinus; species Pinus taeda. The sequence continues at coordinate 28,130 of APFE030760262.1, read as the reverse complement.
GAAGATACTAAGTGAGAAGAGGTGGGATCAATTATGTGAAACAATTGATTAACTCTCCAACCCAGCAAGAAGACAACACGACAGTTTTTGAAGTAACAATCATCAACAACTTTCTACCTAATAGAGACACATCATTCAACATGTTTAGGATATTTTGTTTACTATCCAACTAGTATAAATATTTTTCTTCTATGAGTTATTAAAGGGTGATACCTTTCCATAAGCAATTTTGTAGAGCATTGATGTACAAGCTTTTTCTAGATCACTGATAATAAAGCAAAGGATTCTAAACTTGATATCATACAGTCTCGTTTTCTTTTGTAAGTATTTAATGTGTTCCATTCATTCTGTTAATTCTACATATGTTTAAGTTTTACAGAGATATCAGGTGAGAATAAATGTGTTATAGTTATTCTTGAAGTTCCTTCTATAGTTATTATTATAAAGAGATTGAGATATTGGACTGTTTGTTTGAAAGGCTCCCTCTAAATTACAAAATTGATAGCATCTTGTGTAATTTTAAGAATACTTTGTTTAAATTTTGAAAATTGGTCAAAGGTTTTCCCACTTATGATTATTTATCTTTCTATCTGAAATTATCATATCTCCTTACTTTTCTTTCTACACATCTTATCTATTTAAATGACTGTGTGAAATTAAATAGCAACACTTTGGTATTTATTAGTACTACCTAAAAGGGTTAAATACATCATTCTTATAATTTGTTTTTTGTATTGGTCCTCCATAAAAACCAAAACCCAAAACCCTAAAACAAATATCTTAGATGCTCTGGCATGATCAATTGATCCTTATCATCTTAGAGGTACAACATCAATCTAGCGTTGTTGTTAGGGACTCGAATTTGATTAGTTTCCCTAGGACAGTGATATAAATCCTATTCCTTTAAAGGTGACTAAAGGTCTAGATAGGTCAAAATTCTTCACCCGACGACTCCACTGTATCAAATTGGCACCTTTTAAGCACACTAGATCCCATTCTGAATTTGACACAGTTAACCCTTTGCCAGATCCAGAAAAACTTGTGAGAATGGCCAATTCCAAACGAAGACTTCAACCATCTTCTTCTTCTTCAGCGCTGTAGTATGAAGATATATTATCATCAGATCCCTTTAGGAACATTCCATCCAATCCAGATTGGAAACAATTATCAACTAGGGTTTCAGAACTTTTAGGTAAAAGAGTTGATTTTAAATCTGCTTTCCTTATTCACTCACTTGAAACATATCAAGTACCCTCACTACCATTAAAATCACCTAAAACTAAGGCTGAATTGGATATTCATTTTCTTGAATTAAAACCTACATACTTCATATCCCCTACTACTACAAAAGAATGAAGATTCCCATGACCAACCTATAGCCTTTTTTAGCAAAGTCATGAGAGATGTTGAGCTCAAATATGACATAATTGAGAAGTAGGCTTATACCTTAGTCCAATCTTTGGAATATTTTAGGATGTATGCTTTACATTCAATGATTATAGCTTATGTCCCCAACAGTGGTGTTAAAATTTTCTCACTCAGCCAGATACTAATGGGAGGAGAGGTAGATGGATTGCCCAAATTTTGGAGTATGATCTAACTATAAAAGCCACAAAGCTAGTAAAGGGTCAAGGATTAGCTAAAATTCTAGCTAGTCCAACTGTAAAGTGCTAGGCATCAACTCTGTTTTGGAAATACCAGTGGAGAATCCACAAGAACGTTCCCGAAATTTGAATGAGAAGAATCCACAGGAACCTTCCCATCATCCTGAAGAAAAGAATCCACAAGAACCTTTACCTTCAGATCAAACCATTTTTGTATATATTGATGATAATTTTTTGTTATCAAATTGGTATCAATATATTGTAAATTTCTTGATTCATTTTGAATGTCCTACGCAATTTTCCAAAAGTCAATCAAAACTCTAAAATGAAAGCAGTCAAATACTGTATCAAAAATGCAAATCTGTACTAGAAAGACCCACTCAATATCTTATTATTATGTTTAATAGAATCAGAGACTCAAAGGATCATTGACCGGTTTCATACAGGATTTTGTGGAGGACATTATGCTTGGAGAGCAACAACATATAAGATATTAAGGGAATGATTTTATTGGCCAAGATTTTTCTTACAAGTAGGAGCACAAGTCAGAAGTTGTGTCCCTTGTCGGATGTTTGCTCGTAAGAAAAACTAGCATCTCTTCCTCTCATCCCAACATTGGTCTCAACACCTTTTATCCAATGGGGATTATATGTTATTGGAGAGATTCATCCTACTTCAAGCAATCAACATAGATGCATCCTCACTGCCATAGACAACTTTAATAAATGGGTGGAAGAAGTTCTAGTAAGAAATGCCACTGATGCAATAGTGATCAAATTCATTGAAGAAAACATTTTATCCACGTTTGGTTGTCCACAAGAGATTATTACTAACAATGCCACAACATTTTCCAGTGTTAAAATGATTGATTTTTGCCAAAAATATCACATTTTGCTACACCTTTAAACTCCATATTATCCTGAAGGCAATGGTCTTGCAGAATCATCTAATAAAAGTTTGGTAAAGGTTATCAAGAAAACTTTAGCAGATCATAAAAAGAGTTGGGATAGTCATCTAATTTATGCAGTCCGGGCAAACAGGTATACTCCAAAGAGATCTACTAGAAAATCTCCTTTTCAGTTAGTTTGTGGGAAAGATGCAATTTTCCTTACCAACTTGGCTTTCCGTGTTTTAAAGTTTCTACAGGAATCAACTAATGAACCTGATGATTTTTCAAGGAGGATAAATCAAATCATTGAACTAAATGAGAACATAGATGAAGTTCAATATAAATTGAAAAAATATCAAAATAAAATGAAGAGCCTGTTTGATAGAAGAGCCAGTGAAAGGGACATCAAGGAGGGAGATTTAGTTCTAAGATGGGATTCCAAAAGAGAAGACAAAGGAAAACATGGAAGGTTTGACAACCTTTGGTTCAGACCTCTAATTATTATCAATGTAAAAGGAAACAACACTTTTGTGTTGCAAAATATAAGGGGACAATATTCCACATCTCCTATTAATGGAATATTTATGAAACATTATACCCAGTACTAAGAAGTTTGAAATAGATTTTACTACCATCATTGTAATAATTCCAGTTTTTATTTTCCTTTGGAACTTTCAATATGATTTTTTACCGCAAAGACTCTAGAGCCCGAGGAGAAGGCACATGGATTTGCAAGTTCTCTACATTGTTACACAACATTTTGTCACTGTCCCTGTACTCCCTGTTCCATGATCCTAGAGGACCTCTACAATGAACCCCGCATGCTTTTCTTTCATGAAGAAACTCCCGTTATGTCCCTCTTAATGAGAAGATCATTTCCTTTTTGCACCATTTCCCCTGAAACTTCTGTTTTTCCCTGTTTACAAGACTGACGCTAATGGACTTTATCTCCCTCGTGCCGATGTGCAGAGATTACCACTACTCCTCACACCGACTGGAGTGACTGGGATGTGTCTTAGTCACAACGGTCCTATTATGGAAAGTTTTTAAAATTAGAGTAGAAGCTTCCAGCTCTAGAAGCTCCATAATGGAAGTCTGGCAAATGGTTTGGCTGGATGGGGTCGAGGATGATAGTTTGGGTTCCTTTCCCCTATAATGATGGAACTACCTAAAGGGATAAGTCCTTCTCCCATGAGAAGAGGATCCATATCACATCCATATTTCCTATATAAATCTCCCTTCTTCCCAAGCAAAAACTAGTGTTAGTGTGAATGTTATAGTCATAATTGAGAGTTTTGGTAGAGTTATTGTTGAGTGTTGATACTATTTTGGAGTAGACAAGCAAGCTATCACTAGTTGTAGCTACCTAGTTATGTGAGGGAGAAGTGTGTTTTGGTTTGGAGTGAAGCCCAAAAGGAAAAGCATTTAAACTATTGTTTTTTGAAGCCATCATGGAATGCTACCAAAAGTGTGTGGGAATCTGGTCATGTCAGAGGAAGACTGCAACATCAAGATGAATGGTTGTAATCTCTCTTTGATATTAATATGTGCAACTATCGATTGATTTCCTACATGTCTTGTAATATTACATATCCATGTCTTAATGCTTCTTGACTCGTTAAGTAGGTTGAATTAAAATTTGTCTATTATTATGTTTGTGTGTTGTTGTTGTTTACTTGTTTCAGGAACCTGAAGAAGGAAGCGATAGATTCTTGGAGCGAGCATGCGAAGACTTCATCAAACATGATAAGTGACCAAGAAGTAGGCCCTCTTGATTGATTATAACCTAAGGAAATATTCTATAGAATGTATCTTTTGTGGCTTGACCCATTATCGAGCTAGAGGAATTCGTTCGTGTTTGCACTTATAATTTTACTTTGCCACAAATTGATGACTTTGCTGGGGAACCCAATGCTTTTGTTTGTCTTGGATTTCATGATTTCGTGAGAAATTTTCTACTTCCATTTTTCCCTTTTTTTTTGTTTCTTTTCTCTTGCTTACTGGTTTGAGTCTAAAATTCATAGTAACATATTTGGTCCCTATTTCAATTTTCTTTTTTATTTTTTCCTTATCTCCCTCGATCAGTGTGCTTAATTCACTGATAGTCACACCAATTAGTGTGGGTTTCTCAGAAGCAGTCACGCTGACTAGCCTCTAGTGCTTGTTGTCAGTTAGGTAGTTGCGTCGATGCCTGTAAGTGAAGATTAGGGCTTGACCCCAATCTTGGCCAGTGTGTTCCACTCTTGTGATTTTGACCCCATAAGCCTTTTGGAACATTTTCTCCCTAAATAGAAAGCTTCATTTAGTTGCATTTGTGTGGTTGCTTGGTTTAGCCCACCATCTCAATTGTTAAGTCTAGCCCTGTTCGAATTTCTCTTTTTATTTTTTCTTTGAATCCCTCAATCGATGCTATTTTTGGCCAAAAGGTCATGCCAATCAAACACCAATGCTAGTTGTAGTATTGGTAAATCATGCTGATTAGTGCTACTTTTGGTCCAAAAGTAGCTCCAGTCTGAGGGGTAACAAAAAATCAAAATTTCTCCCATTCCAGTGCTGCTAGTGTGTCTTGACCCTCAGAATCTCTTCTTCCTCCTAGAAGTGACTAGGATGCTTTTTTTCAATTGAATGAGTGGAAGAGTCTCATTTGTTCTCTCATTTTGATTGTCTCTTTTCTCTTTCGAAGCATAGATTACATTGCTTGGTTTGTCAATTGAAGCAATTATGTGTTTGGTTTGTTTGATTCAGGGAAGAAGTTGCTTTTAGTTTCATTTATAATGCTGTGGATTTGATTGATGCTTGTTTGTTTAGAATTTTGAAAACTTTCATTTAAAGTGCTTTATGTGAAAGATTCATTTTGCATTTTATGAAAAGGAGAACATCATTATAGTTTACTTTAGTGAAAATGTTGCATTAGTAGTGTTATTGAGAAGCTAGAATTGCATCATCATAAGCATTGGAAATGAAATGAAACTTCTTTTTTTTTTATAGGAAGATTAAGTGCATTTAGGAGATTTATTAAAGAAAGATTTCATTCTTTGATTGTTGCATTGAATTTGTGTCCCCTGTCTCTGAATTAGTGTTAACTTTCATTGAAGACAAAGGTCTCTTTTCTCATATAGCTACGTATAGGAGTATTCAGATGAGAGCAGTAGGGCCTTGTAATTGAAACTTGATTCAAGATCAACTATTAAAATTTATTGAATTTATCTAAAGAAGCATTGAACTTTAACACTCACATTTAGTGGTCTAGGCTAAAGACGTGTTCCGACATTTTTAAACCTAGCAGCTATCATTTGCTTTGGCACTAGACAACGCTAGTATGGATTTGTGCTCCCCGTATCATTGAGTATATAATGCGAGACCCCTCTAGGCTGCAATCCTTTATCATTAGGAAGTTGAGTTGGCGGCCTTGCAAACGTGATACACCGAACAAAGCATTTAGGGAGATTACCTACTCGTACTTCTCGGTTTGCTGGGAGGTATTCTACAGTCCAAGGTTGCCTGGTAATCCTATTTACCTAGATCATCCAGAGTAGTCATTTGATCTTTTTGACTCATTAAATTTGAAAGATCATTCGAGTGCTTGTACTTTCGAGATTTCTTCCAATTGAAAGTGATAGAGTCAGCTACCATCCTTTTCTCGACTCTTAAAATATGAAAAGGCAAAGTGTTGTTTCACTGTCTTAAAATTAACTGCCGACGAAATATTATTGGTTAAAGTTATCTTCCTTAGTGATTCTTTAGAGTTGATTCCAATGGCAACATTTCGAGAGTCTACCAATGAAGGGTTCCCCTCAGATGGGAATCCTAGTTCTTTTCCTTCTTTTGGAAATGTTGGTACTCCTTATATGGCAACGTTGTCCCTCACTGGGTTAACCATTGGTTTACCTGTCTGGTTATTTTCAACCTCAGTGTTACCGAGTGTCCCGACTCCTGCCTCACCATCTCCTTCATTAGAATCATGTCGCAATGATTCTAAGGTTGACCCCTAACCTTCTTTCTCCATTTCTTCACCCTCGTCTTCTACTTCGCCTAGTGAAAGTTTCAAATCTAGTAACTAGGATGCTAAGAAGAAGAAGAAGAAGTTAGATAAGTGAGAGGCCAACGTTGCAGCTATTACTCCAAATGCACACCCCATAGAAAAACCTTTTGACCCTTCGCAAAAGGTAGAATTCCCTTGCAGGATGTGTAAAGGTGACCATCTCCTTAGAGACTATCCTGGCATTCCCAGAGTATTAGAGGTATGGTCTCAAAATCTAGATCAACCATCCCCATTGACCTTTAGAGATCATGTTGATGCTTCATCCTCGGTTAGCGATGGTAAGAAGAAAGGGAAGATTATATTGCCTTATAGGTTATGTGAAGAAGAGAATATTCTTCACCTTTGTCCTCTTATGGATAAAGCTTCCAAAGTTTAGGAAAATCTTGCATCTCCTCAACCCCAGATTCCTGTTGGTTATCACAGGCTTTATTCTAACCCTCTCCCGGTTGGTAAAGAGATTGACTTGGATTCATCTCTTGCCCATCCTTCTCTTCCTGAGAATGACTCTCTCGTGTCTATTCCTAACCAACCATTGGTTGAAAAGAGTGTCGAATTGTCTCCGCCTTCAGTTGTTCACTTTGTTCCTAAAGAGAGTAGTGATCATACTGCTCATGTTCTTCTCATCTCCTCAGATTCTCATGAATCGAAGAGTGACCCTCCTATCCCGGTTATTCAAGAGAGTCCTTCTCCTATTCCTGTACAACATGGGGGAAATCACATGATACCCCTACCAAGTAGTTCTATTATCTCTTTCGATTGGGGTACTTTGACAGCTTTTTGCCTCCCATATTATGTGCCTTTCTGGATCACTGTACAAGCCTATAATATGGTAGTACCTGACACTATATTAGATGAAGGTGCATCTGTTAGCATCATGTCTTCTAGTACTTGGCAAGCTTTGGATTCCCTATAACTTGTGCCTATCACCCAGAATCTATTGGCTTTCAACGAAGGAACCAATCAACCTTTAGGGATCCTTCTGAAGTTCCCTATTACTTTGGGAGGAAAGATCGTCTATATAGACGTGATGGTTGTCTAAGGTCCGTAGATTTCAATCTTATCCTTGGATGTGACTGTGTTTATGTCATGGGAACTCTTGTTTCTTCACTTTTTGGCATGGTCTGTTTTCCTCACGAAGGGAGAATTGTGACTATTGATCAATTATCGTTCATTGGTCACCATGCACCTCGTTTACAACCATCATCCCCTATCAACTCTTATTTGCAAGTAGTACCTTATCCATCATAGGTCAATTGTGTGGCTACCTGTTCCATCTCCACATCTGCTGATGATCACATAGATGGTATAGTACATTATGTACTGGGGGCATTGGAACCCGATCTATCTTTGGTACCAAATGACATGTATTCTTCCTAGAGTGTGATTCTTCCATCTAGTGAAGATCTCTTGGGATCTGTTATCACTTAGAACTAAAAGTTTGATGCATATAATTGCCTGTCCTAGTTTGATGACAAAGGTCTGCGTTAAAGTTGGTTTCATTTTATTTTTCTCACTTAGGATTTGGAGTTTTAAAGGTTTTTAACTTAAATCATACTCCAATCCTATTGGTTCTCCTCCACCCATCATTATTCCATAGTCATGCCTTGTCTATGCCAAGTCACCATGCCTTTTAGTGATTTCGCAGCGTAATCTTATTTGCCCATTTCGCAGCGCAATCATGGTCTAGCAGTTTCGCAGCGCGTCATGATTAAGCAGTTTCGCAGCGCATCATTAAAAATTATAAATAACAGCGCTACGAAATCATGGATTCATGCATATCGTAACGAATCTTTCCCGAAATGTCAAGTCCGTAGGTGAGTCATCATTCGTGTCCACTCATGTCAGTCTGCGTACCTCTTGTATCATGTCTGAACGTTCATTTGCCACTACTCCACCAATAGAATGTTGATATGCACAAAAATATCATTCCCAAGAGATTTTACCGTGCATAAACCGTAATGATGGTCGTAAGTGCTGCATGAGTGACCAGTCGGCCGATTATGTAGTGAAGTGTTTCAATTTGAATTTCAAGCGAGGTTGATTTCAAGTGAGCCTGTTTACAAGCAAGGCTGAGTTAAAAAAGGAGCCGAATCACCATCTCGACCGGAGCTGTTAGAATTTGGCTGCGAAGATCTCAAAGGAAAAATGGAGAGAAAAGAGCATAGATCCGGTAAATGTCAGAGGAATGAACCTGAAGGCCTGGACATAACGTTGAGGGATGAAGGCGTGAAGAAAGCGTTCAAAGATGTCGGGTGCTGGAACTTTTGTAAAAAACTACAGGGAGGACATGCACAGGTAACTAAGGAATTTGCGCTAAATTTCACTGGTTTGAATTCAAAGATAGCCATGTTAGAAGTACAGGTTTCCCCAGAAGTAATAGCTGCTGTAACAGAGATCCCAAGAGGACGGGAAGAATGGTTCAAAAATTTTAAATTTGATATGAATCCTTGTAAGGAGTTTTTAAAAGAGGCATATGTAAATGAAGACTTGACAAAAGCAGTGCCTAGGAATTATGTCAAGGAACATTATGCTCTTCTTCTCACCTGCATACAGAAATATTTGACCTGTGAAGGAAGGTACAATAAGGTTTATTCTTACAATTTTAAACTGCTCTTGCATTTCACCGGGAAAGCCTCCATAGACATTCTGTTTTATTTATTTCGCAATTTGAGTAAGATGTGTGATAAGGTGCAGCTGAGGAAAGAGGATTGTGAAACCTCTTTATTTCATCATGGTTCGATTAAGTTGCTAGTTTTAGATGGCCTCCAAAAGATAGGCAGAGACTGGAATTCGTTTATTTTCATGGCTGGATTCCAAAGTAAGACTGGTCTTACTCCACAACCAGCTAGAGAGTTCACCATAGCTGAGCTTCAAAGGGAAGTAAGAGCTAAAAAGCAAACCAAGCCGCAGCTACAAAAACCAGTGAAGCCACTAATCATTCAAGAACAACCTCAGCAATCAACAAAGGAAAAAACTCAGGGTAAGAAGACTGTACCTGAAGCAAGAAAATCTGAAGCAGTCTCAAGGGTAAGGACAAGAAGCCAAATAAACAAGGAAAAAGGTAAAGCTATCGCTGTTGAAGAAAGCCCAGTGTCTAAGGCAAGCTTGAATGATTTATTACAAGCCATTGAATTAGAGCAGTCTAAACCAGTGTAAATTGATTTGACACAGTCAACGCAAGAAGGTATTAAGAAAACCAAGGCCTCAAAAAGGCTTAAATTTGATGAGCCAGCTCAGGAGTTTATTTTTAAACCTAGAAGACCTATGACCAGAAAATTCCAGCAAGCACAGGAAGCACTGCCCAGAACAGAGGAAACTAAGAAAGTTAAGCAAAAATATACAAACAGGGCAGTCACCACATCTGAAGAAGATTATATAGCAGCCATGAAGAGCCAAATAGAAGTAGCTGAAGATGAGATTAATCAACTGGAGAAAGATGCTAGAGACCTGAAGGCATAGCTAGGCAAGTTGCCTGATAAATGAATTTTCTTTTCAAGAAAGGTTTTGTTCCAAATTTTTGTCAATTTTACTTAGGATTATGGTTTTGAAGACATGTAAATCCCTGTTACACATATGAAAAATCAAAGGGAGTTTTTGGCAATCAGAGTTTTGGGTGATAAAGTTTTCGGGTCAAAATCAAGCTGTTTTAAATAAGATAGTAGTTTCGTAGCACACTACGAAACTGCTGTAGGTGATGATTTTAACGCAGACAAACAGGTTGATATTATGAGCGGGAATTTTGAAAGAGAGACACCTATCCATCAATACAGCCTACAGCACATCAAAAACGTGGCAACGTTCCATACCTTGGGTTATTAAAGGCTCAGAAAAATGTTGTTATATATTTGAGCAAATTGTGGAAAACAGAAGCCGAGAAGCAGGGGACATCTCCTAATACCATGGGGCAGATAAGGATTCAGTGTTCAAGGTCAATATGGAGTATTAAATGTCCAGCTTATCCAATTTGAAAGAGGACCAGGTGTCAAAGAACGAGGAGTAGCCACTATGGCATGGAAACGGAGTTAGAGTCCTAGTTAATTTAGAACTTTTTAAAAATTCCAGTCAGCACTTTATTGTATCTAATAGTCAGTTAAATAGCTGATAGGTGTCATTAGAGATAAGGATCGAGTTATTAAATTCCCCTCATGCTGGAGGAGGAAGCTCGAATTAGTTAGAATAATGATTCTATATATAGCTGAAACAACAATGTAATGAGGGTTGGAAATTTTGTAACATAAGTACTGTTTTAGCTTATGTAAAAACCATTTTCAGTAATATAAGTTATCTGTTTTTCTTCTCAGGATTCATGAAGGATTTCCATGTTCAGAATGTGTGATTTGTTTTTTCCTTAATGTCTTTTTACAGTTGCATAGATGCATAATCACTCAGAATTCACTGATTGTGCTCTGACTTCCTGTATGCATGTATGAACTGTGGTTTTATGTGAGTTGTGTTCTGAACATCTTAATGCTAAGTGCCCTGACTTCTATGAAAAGGTAGTATCACTGTTTACTGAAGTATGATTGACTCCATAGGCCCAATGGAAACTTATGAAATGTTTATCCAGCCATCAAATTTGTTAATGTTATCCCACAAGAGTTAGCCATCTTATTATAAGTCAAAACTAATAACCCTTTGAGAGAGTCCTCTCAGGCTAAGGAGGCTAAGCCTTAGTCAAAAGATTGGTTTGAAATAGTTACTTGAAGTCTTCCTGGTATGCAGCCATCCAGGGTTTGATTTTGAGATAACAGGATCCATGTTCTCTACGGTCCATGATTAGATAAATGAGGATAGTTCCTAATCTTGTGTCAACCTCATTAAAAAATGAAACAAGAGACGAGCACAATTCTTTGTCTTGTGTCAATCTCATTAAAAAATGAAACAAGGAGTCCCGAGGATAGTTCTTTTACTCTGTCAACCTTGTTAAAAACTGAAACAAAGGGTACCAGCATAGTTCTTTATCTTGTGTAAAGCTCGTTCAAAAATGAAACAAGGGTCTCAAGGATAGTTCTTTTACTGTGTCAATCTCATTAAAAAATGAAGCGACTCCCTTTTCCAAAACAAGTGTTTGATTAAGATCTCATAAAATCCCAGTCGAGTCTTTCTAAGATCGCGAAAGTGAAAATTCATTCCATCCACCTATTTAATTGAAATGAATCTTGGGGGGCATGTACCTCGATTGAGTCGTTATGCTAGGGGCATGCAAACTTATATCAAGCATTGTTTCTTGTTTCAAGCTTGTGTAAACATGAAACCGAATCCAAGCAGAGTTCTCCATGGTTCAAGCTTGTGTAAAAATGAACCCATGCCCAATTTACATCTCATGATTGCCATTTTTATCAGCTAATTTCTTCTAGATGAGCCTTGGTTGTTTCATTCCATCTCCACCATCTCTTTGGCTGATCATATGATTTCACTTGGTTGTTTTTCCTTTCCTGAGGAACCATAGTGATGAGTGGTTTTATTAGCTAGCCCCTTGACCATTACATGTTTATAACAGTTCCTCCATTGCTTGAACTAGTTACTACCCTTTATACCACTCATTCCTCCAGGATGAGTCACCTTTAATCTCCTTTCTCGACTCATAAAACCCATATGAAAATATTTCTGAGTATCTTTCCCTTATGACTCGTAAAAGAGAATAAAATGGGGGGTCCGCTTTCAAGCTCTTTTCAGACCCTTTAAAAGCGAAAGGATGGTCGAGTCCTTGTCTTTTTGAACTCACTAATGGATGTGAAATGTCATGTGCCCAGTATAAGTTTACTCCTTTTTCAAGTTGGGAGGCACTATTTACGAAAAAGGTACTCCTTGACTGAAATGATCAAGCGATTCTCTCAAGTATTATTTTCTACCTTTTCAGACTCAAGAGACACAAACTTAGGAAAAGGGACCATGTGGAGTTTTATTTTATGTGTCTTTTTCAAACTCTCTAAACATGAAAAGGATATCTAGTTACACCTTTTCAAACTCGTTAAACTATTAAACAAAATCAGATTCGTCATCATGACAAACATGATCTTCTCCTTCCTAGGGCTCATTAAACTTACTAGATCGGATTCATTTGAAGGATGAAATTATAGTGAAAGTATATGATATCCCCTTCATGCTTGTGATTAAAAAATAATTGGGGTACTTGCCAGAAATGGTGGGGGAAAATTTGGAAATCTATCAGTCGTGTCGACAACTCACTTTTGAACATGACACTCTTTGCTTCATGTTTGGTTGGGACATCATCCTTTGTATCGTTGACCTTCCTGGGTTTGGGCCATTCATTTTTTCCTTCCATCTGATCTCTGCCACATCATCATGACCACCGATCCTATGGATCCAAAAACTACCAAACTTCCAGTTGTGTCACCAATATGTTCAAGAGTTGTCCTTCTGTATTTACACTTACCTCTGATTCTTTGTATCATCCAAAACCATTTTTGCATCCTCTTGTCTCACATCGATGAGGTGGGATTCATTATGGCCCTCCTTTGACATGGTCACTTTCTGTCAACTTCATATCACTATCCTAGAATTTGACCAAGAGACTCCCTTCCAGTACCTTAGAGCTTGCATTCGCTAACGAAAAGTTCTTTGCACTCGATGACAAGTTCACATCATTAGCTTTTGATCGAGTGATTTCGCGGGTGTTTGACTTCAGTTCCTGTATTCACATTCCATGGATTGTGCTGATAATACCTTGAGGACCATTGTCATTACTGGTGGTTTCTATCACACGCTAACAATTTACATCATTGAATGGTAATCAAGCGACTTTCTAGCATGTTCGACGTCAACACATCTATTCGCATTGCTAGGATCTATACTTTGACTGGGTCATGTTGGAGTGCAAGATCATGGACTTAGATCACAAAAGTCTAGGTTGTGAAGTGGTGTGACATTGTTATGACGATATGCATGTCTCTTTTAGATGGTTGGTTGCGACTAGACCATGATTTATCATATGTGATCCTTCTTATTATTAGATGGTTGTGACCATACCTTGGTCTCATTATGATCCTCTTTGATAGATGGATGCGGCCACATCTAGATCTGTTTACATGATCATTCTTTGGAAGGTTGCGTCCATGCCACGATTCATGTATCATTTGATAGAGATCTCATTTTATGTATATGTATTTGTACTTGCTTACAGGTTTTTCGATGATAGATTGGTTCCTTGCACTGATTTATAAAGCATTTCATTCCTCACTCCAGTTCGGCATTCACACTTTAGGGGGCATCTGTTACACAACATTTTGTCACTATCCCAGTACTCCCCATTGCTTGACCCTAGAGGACCTCTACAATGAACCCCGCATGCTTTGCCTTCATGAAGAAAATCTCATTATGTCCCTCCTCATGAGAAGATCATTTTCCTTCTACACCATTTCCCCTAAAACTTCTTTTTTTCCTAGTTTACAAGACTGGCGCTAATGGCCTTTGTCTCCCCATGAAAATGTGCAGGGATTAACACTACTCCTTGCACTGACCAGAGTGACTAGGCTGTGTCTTAGTCGCGTCGGTCCTATTATTTAAAGTCTTTTAAATTTGAGCTGAAGCTTCCAACTCTAGAAGCTCCATAACAGAAGTCTGGTAAGTGGTTTGGCTGGATGGGGTCGAGGATGATAGTTTGGGCTCCTTTCCTATATAATGATGGAAATACCTCAAGGGATAAGTCCTTCTCCCATGAGAATAGGATCCATCTCCCATCCATATTTCTTATATAATCCTCCCTTCTTCCCAAGCACAAACTAGTGTTAGTGTGAATGTTATAGTCACAGTTGATAGTTTTGGCACAGTTATTGTTGAGTGTTGATACTATTTTGGAGTAGACAAGAAAGCTATCACTAGATGTAGCTACCTAGTTGTGTGAGGAAGAAGTGTGTTTTGGTTTGGAGAGCAGGCCAAAGGGAAAAGCCTTTAAACTATTGTTGTTTTAAGCCATCGTGGAATGTTAGTAGAAGTGTGTGGGAACCCATTCTTGTTAGACGAAGACTGCAACATCAAGATGAATGGTTGTAATGTCTCTTTGATATTAATATATGCAATTATCGATTGATTTCTACATGTTTTGTAATATTACATATCCATGTCTTAATGCTTCTTGACTCATTAAGTAGGCGAGTTACAATTTGTCTATTATTATGTTTGTCTGTTGTTGTTGTTTACTTATTTCAGGAACTTGAAGAAGGAAGCGAGAGATTGTTGGAGAAATCAAGTGAAGACTTCATCAAACAGGATAAGCGACCAAGAGGTAGGCCCTCTTGATTGATTCTAACATGAGGAAATATCCCATAGAATGTATTTATTGTGGCTAGACCCATTATGGGCTAGAGGAATTAGTTGATGTCTGCACTTATAATTTTATTTCACCACATGTATTCTATAGGAGAAAGCACTCCCGAGTTGGAGCCGATGTTGTAACATTTTTGTTTTTGATAAGTTAGTCATTAGTTGAAAAGAATCAAAATGCCATTGAAAAATGAAAAGTTAGGATATGGACCAAAAACAAAATTGAAAATAAAAATTGTTAGGATTTATTATCATCTCAGGTCCATATCATAAAAAATGATAGGGTAGTTGCTCTAAAAAAGGAAGGAAAATGACAAAATGTTAGATAGGCAATAAAAAGAAGAATATTTTCTTTAGAAAATAAAAATCAAGGCTGCTAGTTCAAACATGCCTTTGAAATTTGTTGTTTAGTTTAAATAATACTTAAATTCCTTAATCAAGGTTTAATTATTATGATAAACTTGATCACCTTGTTAATAGTCAATAACGCATGATTTTTTCATATCGACGGAAGTAACAAAACGTCAAATTAGAGACAAATAACTACCAGTAACTTTTCAATGGATATAATTCACTCTGCCTAGATCAATGGCGGACGAATCATTTTGACCCCCCTTCAATAGTTTCCCGTTAATGCGATGGGGCAGTTCGAAAAGTAGTTTTAATGGCCGCCTTCTTTTGCTATGTGCCACTCTCGTAGCATTTCAGGCCCCAAAGCACAAAATCGTAAACTACCTAAACAACCCCCCAAAATCCCATCGGTGGTTTTCTCCTTCCAACAATTGACCTCGCTCCCATGCCATATCATTTGCCCATTATCGCCTTCCCCATACAGAAGTCGCCACGTCATAAATCCATTATCTCTCACCCAATCACAAACCGCCACATCAGAAAGCCATTACACCATATGCTCCTATCCCATTGCCAACCTCATTTAACCATTTAACCTCGCGTTAGACATTAATCCCGCTCTTCTGTAATAAATTGCCTACGGTTAGATTTTAAATGAAAAATTAAGCCCAATTTCACTTAGAAATATCCCATGGCTCTACTCTTTACCACTTTTCTGCTTCCATCCAATCACCAACAACTTTATTTTCTTTGCGTATATTTTCCCCTATCATCCGTCTTTCAGTTAAATTAGTTTCCAAATCCCCGATCCCTACAACAATATGGCTACCAAAGTTAAAACACAAAAAACTGTCGAAGAAGGAAATCCATTTAGAACCTTGCTCGAATTGGATCACCTTCCCCTTGTAGACTCCCTGTTCAAAGTTATGGATTGTGAATGCGAATTCGATTTCCATGAATTTCATTTGTGGCTTAAGGAGAAATATACAAATAAAGAAGATCCCATTCGTTTATGGGAGACACTTTTGCCCTTGTTCTCATTTCCAAAAACTCATCATTTCCCTAATTTGATCACTTGGTGTCAAGCCAGGTATGATACTGTGCAAAGAATAGTGATGACTTAGGATGGAAAACTCTTGATCACCATTACTGCTCAGAGTATAACAAAATTCTAATGATACCTTCATTTGACTCCCTCAACTATTTCTCACCAATAGCTCTCATGGAGCTTATAAATAAACTCATCTTCCCATAGAGAGCCCTTATCTTTGAAATTTTCCCGCAGAAGATGTTGAATTACCTAAGAGAAACACACCTTATTCATATCCTATGTTCCCTGAAGCCACTAGACATATCATCTCCTTGCTCTCATACCTCCTAGGCTATGAAAATGATCAACTTGTTGATGAATCCATCCTTTGATTCTTTTCCATTTTCATTAAGAAATATCAACCTACTTTCATGTATAATTATAGCCAGTTCTTGGCTGATAATATACATGAAACATTCATGAATTTTACCACACAAGGAATGTTTAGATATAGCTTAGTCATAATCCATTTGATTTTGTTTCAGCAGGGAGATTCTCCGCACATTCAGCATAATAGGCAAGATGAGCAAGGAGTGAATTAGTCAGTAATTCACTCGACAAAGTTAGTTAAAGCAGCACCATCAAAGTCTACATTCTCTCAATTTATAGATTCTTTTGTACATCTTGTTCTTCAATTACTCAATAGCTAGGCAGAGCCTAGAATTGGAGAAGAATTTAAGAAAGCATTACACCTATCTGAATAGACCAAGACTGGCGACTCTTATCTATACATAAACTACATTGAAATTAGGATATATGGTAGTGAGTTAGCTCCATACAAACTGCCAAAGTATGTGCCAATGAGGATATTGTTACTGGAATACATCAGGAAGATGATAAACATGGATGAAGTCCATTTTGTATCATGTAATAAAAGGTCACAGTTCAAACTCAAAGCCAATCTAGGGCATTCATTCATAATACTAGGTCTATAGGTACAGAGGCAGACAAATTATTGAAGAGCATGAATGCCCAACCAAGCTTCACCTGGTCTTGTCATCCTTTTGGGATCATTTCAGCCCTAAGAGTTCAATTGAAGACAACACCTTACAACCATACTACCAGTTCAGAATTGGAGAAGTTTATGATCCAGGAGCAGTGGTCTAAAGGAACTCTCTTAGAAGCATATGAACATGTATAATAACTCAACAAGAAAATACTCCAGTCACTCAGAGTACTCAACACAAAAGAGCCATAGAGGAAACTCAATCAGCTACAAAATCAATTAAAGAGTATTCTATACTAAAAAATAAATTGAACACTAGATTGTCAATATAATCAAGGAGCAAGCCACCAAAAATAATTGATCTTGGAGATTTAGAAGATGTTTCATCAGCAAGGACCACTAATCCCAAACCTCCTTTTACTTCTTCAAATCCTCCTTCAACTGAAGCTATGGATATTATTCAGTCAACTGAGATTAGCTCAGCATAAGATACTAATATCTTCTCAACATTTATGGAAATTAAACAAAAAAATGAAAATCTTAAGTCACAAATGTACAGTCAGTTTTGGAAACATACATGCACCTCTCAGAACAAACTTGTCTCTTCCTTTGACAATGGAAGAGGAAGGATGAAAATTGAATTTTTGCAAGCTCAAATTCCATTTCCCAAATTCACAACAGATTACAAAGACCATATTTTCATTTAATGTAAACCAGATACATCCTATTAATCAAATGGATTTGAATAGGAAATCAGGGGAAATGTTATTTTAAACAGTGACTACAACTGCCATGGCTCTTTCTAAGCGCAGAGTTGCCTTGTCAAATGTGCAGTCATGACTTAAGATTGAAAAATGTCATCTTTAGCTAAATATAAAAAATTAAAGTCTTTAGAAGATATTATTGTTAAAATTGGATATGATCCCCAAGATTGTAAAGCAATTGAGGAAATATTGTTATGGCTCCAAATCTCACCCTTGATATTTGTGATGCTCCATTTATGGCCTAGGGCAACCCCTCATTCCAGACCTGGTCCAAATACTTAAAATATAGTGTTTTACTCCCTATATGAGACATTTCCCTTAGCTAAACGCGTGTGTACGTGGGTCCAGGTATACCCAACCCGCTTATATGTCTTAAAACACTTAAGAAAATTAAATATCCTTAATTTCGAGTGGAGATCATGGGTTTTACCTATTGATTACCTATTAGTGCCCATGGCCCAACTATTCCCAACGAATTCCCAACTAAAAAGCTACTTTGGGAGAAGTATAAAAGGCTTCAATGGCAAGGCCTAAAGGAGGAGATAATAGAGAGAAAATTACACTATTGAGATTATCCCTGATCAAGTCTGAAGATCCTTGTGCTTCCAACACTCCCCTCATTATAGGAAACCCTTATTTCGTTGAGCTTTGATGTTATTTCACTAATTGAGATATCTTTGTATGAGTCATGGAAGGAGCCTTTTGAAGACTTGGGATTGGACGGATTTGGAGGATAGTTCCACTTGGAGCTAGAGAGAGGAAGATTCAGGTGATATCATTTCTTACTTTGTTTTAGTTATCTGCAATAAAGAAATATTTGTCTTGTTGTCGAAAACAATCTCCTTCATGCATATGATGTTAATGTTATGGTTTACGTATGAATAATTGTTTCAATTGTATAACTAATTACCTTTCAATATGTTATGAAGTTGATTTCTATATGATACTTGGTCCATATATTGCTATACTTCTTTGAATTGGTTGTTTTTCACGTCTAAGGATCGAAAGGAACTCCAAGAGGGTTTGGACACTAGTTGGATATACTCGATCGAAGGACCCCCAAGTGCACCTCTCTTAGCGTAGTTTTCTTATTTAAGTATCACAGATGTGTGGAATGCTTTTCTTACTACAGATAACCCCCACTCTACTAGGGTGTTGACCCAAAACCCTAGGGGACTTTGTCCCTCAACAAATACTCAAGAAAAAGAATATAGAGATAAAAGCTTTGAAGAAATGGTTGAAGCTTCCTTCAACTGAAGATCTACAAACCAAAGAGATGGCATAAAATGAATAGCACATGGAGGAGATTTTGAAGCTCATTATTGAGAAAACATACAGATCAAGAAAATGGAAGAGAAAATTGAACAATTGCTTAAGGAAAAAGAGGTAGCACAATTTGCTGTGACCTCAGTAACAACAATTCCCATAGAAAGTATAGAGCCAAGCTCATCTCCTACTAACATTTCTTCATCTTCAACAATAGTTGAAACAACAAGGTTATCACATGAGTTATAAGCAAAAAAACAATAAAATGAAAAGTTACTCCAGAAGTTGCAAACCCTGGAGTCACAAAAGGTAAAAAATGATACCTTGTGTGTAGAGGAAATGGAAAAGTCACACAGGTTAGAACTCAAGGTTAAACAATTAGAGAGTAAGACTCTAATGGTAGACACTTTGGCCGAGAGCAAAGAGGACATCTAGTTATATATCAGCCACTCCATAACAGAAGTATGACCATCCATACAAATTGTTTTTGAGTAGCAAGCATTGACTGCTAGATGCAGGACATAGATACCTAATCAGAAGGCAACATTGGTCACAAAACCCAAAGAATCAATAGGGATGAGCAAAGTACTAAACTCTAATACTAGGCATCAATTACAAGAGACAAATATTCCAGATAGGACATATACTATTTTGGAGATTAAGAAATTCCTAATGAAGAAGAATCTACTGACTCAGCTAAAAACAAAGTGTGAAGCTTTAAACATTGCGGTCAAAAGGTTTCATTCTAAATTCACTATGTCGAAGAAGAAATGTTTACCAGAGTTAGTGTCAAGAAATGATCAACAAGTAAAATTGGATGATTACTGTGAAATATTATATACTATTGCAACAGACAACAGTCAATTTGCAAGGATAGAAACACGAATTACTGGAAAAGGGTTTTTGGAAGCTTTGAGCGCTGACCTAACAATCAAATATGAAGTTTGACATCTTTTTCTCACCAAACCCAATTCTGAAAGATATACTAGAGCTGATGAGATATTTAGAATAATGGTAAATTTGGCGATACCGAGTGAGAAGAGGTGGGATCAATTGTGTGAAACAATTGATTAACTTTCCATCCAAACAAGAAGACAACACAATATTTTTTGAAGGAACAATCATCAATAACTTCCTACCTAATAGGGACACATCATTCAACAATTTTCCTTTCCTATTTATTTTTAGGCTATTTTTGTAATCAGTTTAGGATATTTTGTTTACTATCCAAACTAGTATAAATAACTCTCTTCTATGAGTTATTAAAGGGTGGTACCTTTCCATAAGAAATTTTATAAAGCATCGATGTACAATATTTTTCTAGATCACTGATAATAAAGCAAAGGATTCTGAATTTGATATCATATAGTCTCATTTTCTTCTGTAAGTCTTTCATGTGTTCCATTCATTCTGTTAATTCTGCATATGTTTAAGTTTTACAGAGATATGACGTGAGAATAAATGTATTACCATTATTATTAAAATTCCTTTTGAAGTTATTATTATAAATAGATTGAGATATTGGATTGTTTCTCTGAAAGGGTCCCTCTAAATCACAAAATTGTCAGTATATTATGTAATTTTAAGCATATTATGTTAAACTTTTGAAAATTGGTGAAAGGTTTTCCCACTTACGATGATTTATCTTTCTATCTAAAATTTAAAGTAATCATATCTCATTACTATTCTTTCTGCACATCTTATCTATTTAAATCTCCATGTGAAGTTAAATAGCAACCCTTTGGTTATTTATTAGTACTATATAAAAGGGTTAAATACATCATTATTATAATTTGTTTAATGTATTGGTCCTCCATAAAAACCAAAACCCAAAACCCTAAAACAAATATCTTAGATGCTCTGGCATAACCAATTGACCATTATCATCTCTTGTCCAGGAGGATTCTGTTGATTCAATTGTAGAGGTGTTCAAGTGTCGTCATCAGTGTTTAGTGTCATCGTCAATTCAGTTCAACTTCAACAGTGTTGGTTATGGATCAGGTTGTACAGGCAATGTTATGGTTTCATGGCATTCAGTTGAGATGGTTTAGTGCCTAGTTGTTGATATAGGTTCATCGACAGTTTCACCAAGATTGGTTGATGACATGTGTCGTGTCACTGCCTCACAAAGTTTGGGTGTTGATAAAGGGATATCGTCGCAAAGGCTACTGGTGTCGAGATATGTATATGGTTTATGTCACATTTCGACAAAAGTGTGGTAAAAGGGTGTTTTTACACCTAATGTAAAACCTAAACCCTAGTCTACATTTAAACGCCTAATCAAAATCCTAATCCTAAATCTAGTCCTAAATCTATGCATCATGCATTGATAAAAAAAATACAAACCTATTGCTATGTGTTAAAATCTTACACATAAGCATAAGGCTATTATAAAAAAATTGCTTTAATGCTAAACCTAAATCCAAAAGCCATAAAACTAATGCTCAAGCCTAAATACCTAACCACAACACTCTCGGCATATGTTAATGTGTTAAAAACATTATAAAGCATTAACACAGTCCCAAACCATAGCAGTTAGCCACGTTGGAACAAAGTGTCATGTGAACAGAAAATTAACCGGTGGAGATAGGCTTTAACCGAAGCAGATATGGAAACTGTAACCACAACATGTGAAAAATTATTGTTTGGCCATCGAATTTAGCAATTAGTCTTTGTAACTGCAAAAAAACCGCAGTGGGAGCTGTTAACATATGATCAGCCAGAGTTTATAACCATCCAGTTTGCACTTAACCGTATTAGAACCACAGAGAAGTAACTGCGCACATGTGATTGGATAGCAGCTACGGGTAGTAGGTGTCAAAGTTCCTCGATAACCGCGTAGAAACCGATGGTTACAGGTCATGTGATTGGTCGCAAGCATAGCTGGCAGTTACCAAAAATGGCAGAGCCCTAACGGCGGGCTCAAACTCATCATTCACATGCACTGTCAGTGCTTCCTCCATCTGGTGACATGACGGCTAACGATTTTGGATATAGCCAAAGTCTATTTTGGGTTTTCAATTAAGGTTTGGTTGCAAATTAACGAGATGACCATGAAACCCTAACCTATGTGTCCTCATGCAACAAGACTGAAGCAAAAGCCTAACCAGATAGCAACCAGATGCATCTATAAACTAGCCAAGGGGCTTTTCATGTATCCACAGGCCTATAAGAGGCAGGTTTGTCCATTGAAAGACATTAGAGTGGTTTTGACTTTTGTTTGTAGATTCTGGAGGACATAGGCAATTTTGTTTTCAGTGTTACGGGAGCATCCAAAGTTGATTTTGGAAACCGTAAGAAGTGTAGGAAAGTTGGTTAAGAGGGATATCTGATGACAGTGATCAGTAGTGCCTCCATGCACATTTAGAATGATCAATTCTCTGTGTAATCAAAACCTTCTTCTCACTCCTAATAAAAATGATCGCCCATCTTGAAAGTGGACCCAGAGACGTAGTCCATCAGGGACGAACTCCGTCATTAATTTTCTTCTCTTGAATTACTGTGTTTTTACTATTTTCACTTCCGTTATGCATCGATTTTATGTTTAATCAACTATCATAAACTGTTCTTCTCAAGCAGTTTTCCTGGATTTTCGTGTTTTCAGTTAAAATTCAAATCATTAATGGTTAATTAATTCTACATCCCTTTTTAGTTTATGATCATTTCAAATCATATAATTTGGTACCAAAGTAGGTTGCATTTGTAGAATTTTCCATTAAATGTTAACTAGGTCAAAGTCGCAACAAGGAGAAGGAATCCTTGAGAAGATCGATCCAGAGATTGGAAAGTGACGAGTCGTTCATAACTTGACCATGTCAAGACCTGATGCAGGTGGAAACACTGAAACTAAGATGAGTGAAGAATAGTTTCAGCAGATGTTCTTAACCATGCAACAAATGTTGGGAGAATTATACGAAGACAAGAAGGCGAGAGATGCAACTTCTTCTTCAAAGCAATCGAAGAAGGACAAAGGTAAAGACAAGACTATAAACCACCTTCACCTCCATCATCTCCATCATCCTCTTCTTCTTCTTCATCTTCTAGTGTAGAATCTGAAATAGAAAAGAAACCTAAGAAAACATCTCTTTTGAAGCTTGATGTTAAATTTGAGTTACATGTTTACGATGGTGAAATGAATACTGAAAAGCTAGATAACTGGATTAAGCAGTTAGAAGTGTATTGTCAGATTCAGAACATTTCTAGCGATAAAACTAAAATTCAGTTAGCTACACATAGAATGGGGGGAACAACTTTAACCTAGTGGGAAAGTAAAACTCAGCTAGATGTAAAGCGTAAAGGAAAAGTCATCTCTTCATGGTCTAAGTTTTTAAAAGCTCTTAGGAAAACATTCTATCGTTTAGGATACATGCAGCAAGGTATTATTGATTGGCTTCATCTAAGGCAAGGTAAAGGGTAGAGTGTTCAAGAGTTTACTCAGGAGTTCAGAAAGAAAGCATTTGTGCTTGGTATTTCATTGGATACACGTGAAACTTTGTTAAAATACATCAGCAGTTTACATTCATATTTGTAGCATACTTTATTGATGTTTAAGCTTGATGATTTTGATGAGGTGTGTGTTCAGGCTATACATATTGAATCAGGTTGTATACCATTCAAGTTTTCATCACAGTCATCCAAAGAGTTGGAAACCAAATATTCTAGTGACAGTAAGGGGAAGAACAATTCGACGAGAAAGAAATCAGTGATTGTTTGGAAGGAAAGACCTACTTGTTCTCATTGCCAAAGAATTGGTCATGATGAATCGAAGTGCAGGAAACTTCATCCAGAACTTAGGCCCAAAAATTTCCTTAAGGAGAAGGATGAAAAGAAGGCCATTGTAGTAGTACAACAAGATCTAGGTTCTGATTCAAGTGATGAAAGGAGGATAACCACCATGGTTATGATAGGTAAAACTTCTGACATTGGTTCAAGTTCGAAAACTATTGCATCTCCATCAAACATAAATCCTTCACATGAGGATAAAAGAGTTGAATTTTCGAACATAAGGATAACTTCTAAGCATACAAATATAGGTACAGTGTTTAACAGTAGTTCATAGGTGAATTTAATATCTAAATATTTTGTTAAAAGTTTGGGTTTGGAAACACGGAATCATCCAAGACCTTACCTATTAGGATGGCTAAATAAATCAACTCAGATAAAAGTCACCAGACAGTGTCGATTAAGATTTTCCATAACAACAATTACATTGATGAAGAGGAATTAGATGTGGTTGATGAGCCCCAAAAATGGATAATTCTATGGGCTCATTCAACCTCTTAATTCGACTTAATCCACCATTCTCATTAGTTTATTGCATGTTTTTTATTATATTTATGCTAATAGAGTGAATTGGGTTAGTCATTATGCCAACAAGTCTAATGTGTGCTTTCTGTAGTCTTTTTGGTCAATTTGGAGACAAAATCAAAGGTTTAAATGAGAACTTGGCAGCCAAATTCGTGGAGAGGATTTTTAGGAAGGTGTCCCCTTCATTTATGGGCCCTTACCTCGAATTCTCCACCATCATCTCAGAGTTCAACGACCACCAAATTGATTATCACAAGGGCAGCCGAGCAAGTCAAGTAGGACTGTTGTTAACTACAAGTTTTGGTAGCCAAGTCCCTAAAGTTTAGGAGGACTGTTGGGGTCCTCAATTTGTATAAATAAGAAGTCTTAGGGCCTCATTTTGGTTAGCCATTAGTTAGCCACTTTGTAGGCAGAAGTTAGCTAGTTTGTAGTTCGATTTTAGTCAGTAGATTAGCTTTGCATTTTAGCACATTTTCAAGCTCTCCCTTGTGGACAGTTTTTGATGTAACTCTTCTTTTCTTGCTCAATAAAGATGAATCCAGCTTTGCTCCAGCTCTAAATCTCTCTTAGGAGGCTGTAGCTCTTGGGGTTGGGCCCATCTCAAGTGCCGAGTACCTCCTTTGTTTACTTTCATGTGTCTTTGCTGCATTCTTAGAATAAAATCTGTTATTTAGATTTAAATCTTGGTTTTTTATTTAGATTGATTTTGATGATTAAAATAGCTTTTCGTGTTCATATTTACTTGATAGCTTAATCACAGAGAAGAAATTCAGAAAAAGGCCATCAAGCACCTTTGATCTCACCTCTCCCTCAGTGGGATTGTGAGCTGGGACAAAGGTGACATTGATGCCAAGAAAAACAATGTCTTTGCTTACCCATGCAATTAGTAGTGTTAGATTTTTAGTTACTGAACTTGATCTTAGTTTTGGTTGCATGCTTAGGGTTATGATTGCTTAGTTGCATAGTTATTTTTGTTGGTTTCATTGCAAATAAACTTTTGTTCATTTCCTTTTGCTGTTAGGTTAGATTAGAGTGAAGTAACTAGGTCATAGGTTTTATAAGTATTTGTTTGTTCAGTTTGAAAAACCACTTGCAGAGTACCTGTTATCCTTCCTTACCTGCCCATACTCCATCAAAATTGCCTGTTTCATCCTTCACACAGAACCCTTACCTTACATTTGCCTCATTCGCTTACTTTGCCATGATTCTCATCTTCTTGTGCAACATTGCTTCATCCCTCCTTGAACAAATCTAACCATTTTCACCACTCCTCAACTCCATTATCCAAGTCTTGAACTCCCCTACACCCCCATTTCACCTCCATACTCATTCCTCCACCTTTTTCCCTCCATCCATGCTCCAAAATCCCATTTCTAAACATCCTATAGAAATCCCAGAACATCCTGTAGAACCCCTGCAAACTTCCTATAGAAGCTCACGAAAGCGATTTCTTGAGATCCGATCACTGTGAAACTCTTAGGAAGGGTGCTAGGGACCCCTTAGGACCTATCCTAACCTTCCCAACCTTCTGCAAGCATTTAATCTCGCTAATCCACCTCTGCACAGTCAAAAGCCAGTTAAAAGCACATGCTTGATAGTTCTAACAAATTATTCAAAAATACAAAAAATGTTTTTTTTTTTTATTATTTATTTATTTATTTATTTTTTATTTTTTATTTTTTTTCAGATGTTACTATAGAAGTAGATTAGACACATGCATTTTAGCTTTCTAAGAGTCAATGGCATTCCTTTCTATAAATTTCATCATTTCTCTTGCATCAGTAGGGCTAGCTGGTAAAATTAGGGTTTGCTAGGGTTTGCATTTTGTTTCCGCTTTTCGCTTCTTCCTGCAAATAGATTAACCTCCTTTGAGTTAGCTTTCATGCATCAATTAAAAAGCTTCTTCTAAGAGCTCATAGAATTTGGCTTAAGCTCCTAGCGGACTTGTGCCAGATGACGAAGTGACAGCTGCGACAAGAGCTAGTACTTGTGCATACAACACCGTTGCTTCCAAGTTTGTTACGAACTACCAAGTTGATAAAATTAAAGAAGGGAGTCCTAGGAGTTGCAACATTATTGCTGCAATACTGGGGCTCACCATCTTTTTGGCGCTGTTTGCGGGAAAGCATCAGAGTATTGGTGATTGCTGCTTTTCTTCTATATTCCCCCACAACCTTCTGCTAAGTAGTTTATTTCATTTCCATTCTGCAATTTAATTTCCGCAAAAGTAGAGTAGACATTTCCTTCTTTCATAGATTAGCATTTCAATTCCGCAATTTCAATTTTGCAAGCGTAGATTAGCATTTCAATTCCGCAATTTCAATTCTGCAAACGTAGCTTAGCATTTCATTCCTGCAATTTTATTTCAGCAAAATAGATTATTCCTTTCCTGTTTTCATTTCAATTAAGCATTTTCACTTCAGCAAGATAGTTAGTTGCAGTTCAATCTATTTTAGTTTTTTACTTACAAGAAAAGATTTCCTTTCATTCCTTGTAGGAGTAGAGATAATTCAGAAAAATGAGTGCACAACACCCCCACTGCTTCACACAACCAACCTTCTATCTTCTTCGATGGTTGTGATTAAAGAACCCCTAGGTGGACAACAAGACATATTTGAAGAACCTCTAGGGGAGAAGAATAAGAAAACATTCCTTTGGAGAAAATGGCTACAAGTAGAAATGTTGGGAGCAGTACCTTATCCAAACATAAATTTGCAAATCAGATGGAATATTTCAAGAGCGAGGTGAGGCAGTTTCTTACCATGCAACTGGATACCTTACAGATCCAAAGGAAGCAAGAGGAAGCCAAGAGGGCTTTGGTCATATTTTGTCCTAGGTGCACTAGAAAGCATCCTAGGAATGAATGTCCATTGCACTTGTAGAGCCTCTAACTTACACCTCATCATCCACTATTACCTACTGTTTTTCATCACTTACCTCTCTCTTTTGCCTCATTCTCAATGTAAAACCACCCAGATCATTACATTAGATGTCATTAAGCATGATCAAGTGAGCTTTGCTAATGTGTGACTGTTTTGTTTAGATTTTGACATATTTACAGGCATTCCACAGCCCTCTGCCGATTCCGCAGCCATCTGCTGATTCCGCGGCCATCTAGTGATTCTGCAACCTTTTTATTAATCTCAAGGTTCCACGTGTCATTTTGCCAAATGAACCACATGGGCACTTAGGAATCAAGGTGCTCGAGGTTCCTGTGCTATTGGTTCAGCCATCCACGTCATCTGCACCTCCGGTCAACAAGGGTCAAGTTACAGTCAACAAAGGCAGCTTAACGGTGATGGTAAGCTGTGGGGTCACGTCAGTTCAAACGGTGACTTGTCCGTGTTACGCAGGTTGTGGGAGACATAATCCAACTCTGGATTCAATGCCCATAACGACCAGAACCTCCAGCTCATCCACGCAGGCTTATGACGTGTTATTGAACCTTAATTACGCATGACAGTTAGTTTATTTTTTAGTTTTAGCTGTACGCATTAGGATATCTTTCAGATGCCTATAAAAACTTGCGTCTGCGTACGCTTATGTGACTTTTTAGTTGCTGTGTTTTATGAACTTGTTATAATTTTA
>APFE030760260.1:1103-14142 GCA_000404065.3 Pinus taeda | reverse complement strand
CATAGGATTTTAAATCCTCATAACTCCATGCAAAGACATCTTGGAATTCTTTAAATAGGTCGATGTATTTAGGCTTTTGATCAGGTGGTAAAGATGCAGATAATTTAATTATCTTGGGCTTTTCAATAGTTCCAATGTTGCACTCTTCAATGGCAGTATTAAGGGGTTGCAATTTTGGTTTTCTAGGGACATCATTTGAGTCAAAAATGTCCTCTAATGGAGTTAGGCCTATTGGAAGAAAATTGTCTTTCCATTGTATAACTTCAGCTTCAGTATGAGCTATTTCCTCATAATGAACTTGTTCAAGTTCTTGTATTTTCTCCTGGTCAAAGTTTGTTGGACAAAGTATTTGATTTGCTGTTTCAAGTGAGATATTTGTGTGGTGTTGTTCACCTGGTGTTTGTGAATCACTTGCAGCCTCTGTATCAATGTTTAGTCCTGAAAACTCTTGCTGCAGAGTTAAGAAATTGTTTATCTGTGTATCATCTTCAAATACCTGCTAATCCTTGACATTGTTTGGAACATAAGGTCTGTGTTTTACCTCAGCTATAAAGTAATGCTGGGGCTGAAAAGGTAGTTTGCAAGTGCTTGCAAATGTGGCCAAACTATGAGCATGAAGGTTATGGGTTCTTGGAATTTTGGTTATTTGGAATTCAGTGAAGGAATTTAGTATTTCAGCAGCAGCAGACCTATAAGATCTCAGTCTTTTGTCATTAGAGACAAATTTTTCTTTTACTTGTTGGATGATTAGGTCTGAGTCTCCCAGGATTGAAACTTTTATGGCCTGTAAGGACTTTACCAGTTTAAGGCCTAGTAAGAGGGCTTCATATTCAGCCATATTGTTGGTGCACCTAAAGTTTAACCTATAGGCTCGGCCTTCTGCATGATTGTTTTGTTTGTTATGTATCCAAACCCCTACCCCTGCCCCAAATTTGTTGACTGATCCATCAAATTCAAGGAACCAGAGGACTTCTTGATTTAGGGGAGGGTTGTCAACTATAGTGGGACTTGGCATTAGCAATTTGAGATCTTGGCTTACCTTTGGTTTGTCTTTTTGAACAATTTTGTTTGTTGACTCCTTAAACAATATTTCTGGATCAGGGGTTTCTTCATTTATATGCTGATCTTGTTTAATTGTCTAGATTTCTTCATCATTTGTGGGACCTGTATTTTCATTGAAGAGAATGTAGGAGTCTATGTCAGAGTGAACAACATATATGGGAAATTTTTGAGGCTTGTCTTCACTGCTAACCATGTATTTCATTAGTGACTCTCTATATAGCCTCTTAGGTTGACCGAAGATTGAAATGGTGGCATATGACATGTCTAATTGCAGGGAACCTTGGAGTTTAGCCCCCCTTGATCTTGATAACAGCATTCCATATTTGGGTGGGATATCAGCAACTACCACATCCATTAGGATTGTTTTATTTGGGTACTGGACCAGTGACACACAAAGATCTTTTATTAAGCCTAAACATTTTACTTGGCTGGAGTCAAATGAAAAATAGGTCCTATAAGGTCTTGTAATGTCCAGGTTGAGCCTCTCCATTACTGATTTAGGCATAAGGTTGTGAGAGGCGCCTGAATCAAACATTGCATTATGTAGTATCTTATCATGAACATGTAAGATGACATAGAAAGGTAAAATCCCTGTAACTGCTGTCTTTCCATCAACCTCTGGGTCGAAAAGTAATTCTGGGGTATCGTCTAACACATTGACATTATCTTTATTACGAGTTAGTTGAAGAGATTTCTTGATTTGTTGTTTGTAGATGTCATGCTTGGCTAATTCTGAAAGAGGAATAGCTATTTTCAATTTGTCAATTTCAGCTTCTAGGTCAAATGGTCTTTCAGTTTGGATCTTGGTATTGTGGGTGATAGCCTTTTCCTTGTTTATTGAGTTTTCCTCTTGATTTTTGTCTTGATCATGAGACTTATCCTTTTTACTCATCTCTTGAGGAGTACTATTTGTATTAGGCCGCAAAGGTGGTGCATCCATTGGCTTTTGTTTTGAGGGGAATAGTTCAGTTATTTCTTCAACGGTTATTTCAGTTGTAGCTGAATCAGTTTTATCCTGTGATTCTGTAACTATGGCTTTTTTAGGCTGCAGGCTATCTTTTTCTTTTTCACGCTGTGTTATGTTTATAGTTCTGCTTCTTAGCTTGTATTGCTTGTGAACTTCATAGACGGCTGTGTCATAACCTTGTTTAAAGTCAAATGACTCACCTGACCTAGTTTGGAACTGTTTAATGTCATCCTCCTTGTGATCTTCATGAGTCAGGAAAACTTGTTGCTCATCATTTAGGCCCATTAGGTTAATGTGGGTGTCATCTACTTGCTCACTTGAAGTGGATGCTTCAGTATAGTTTTCCTGGAAGGGAGGTCTTATCTCTGGATCAGAACTGGCCTTGCTAATGTTTGGGTTTTGATTTCTCCTAAAACTTGGGTTCCTGATAGGGTTACTTTGTGGTGCTTCCCATGATGACTTTCTCTCCACAGATTCCACTCTGTCACCCAACCTTTTCATGCCATTGAGTATTGCATCCAGTTTCTGATCAAAGGCTGAGGGTTCCTCTTTGAAGGTGACTCTGTTTTCCAATCTTGCCCTGTTCCTCTTGGCAATAAGGTTAGCCTCCACTGTGACAACAACTTTTTGCGCATCTTCAAGGGTTTCAGGGGCTCTTTCCTTCAACTGATATGTCATGTCAGGGTCAAAACCATCAGGGAATTTGTATAATGCTAAATCAGGGGGAGGTCTCAAATTCTGCGGTATTGCGTTGTATACATTGTTGAATCTTGCACAATACTCCAAAACGGTCTCCTGAGGGCCTCGTTTGATTGTATCATATTCACCTAGTATGTGCAAGGGATCTTTCTTCTTTTCCCATATATTAGTAAAGGCATGGTAAAGCTCATTAGGAGTTGTTATGGTATTTGCAGTGAGTGACCTAAACCAGGTTCTTACATCCCCCGTCAGGCTCTAAACAAAAATTCTCATCCTTACACTGTCATCATCAATTTCATAGTTTTCAAAATGATCTTGCATCCTTCTAGCATGCTGAATGGCAGTGAAAGGGCCAGTGGAGTCAAAGTATGAGATTTTGGATTGGTAGTCATGAGACAGAGCTGCAGCATTAGCAGGTAACTACAGGGGTGCATATCTATTGTCCATATTTGCAAGGTTTATAGGGTTAACCTGGACAACAGGGACTCTTGGGATAGTGGGGGTAGTAGGTATGACAGAGACTGCAGTGTTGGTCAAGGGAACATGTGAAGTGGATGAAGGTGTAAAAGGAGGAGTTTGAGATGTGGATGGTGAACTAGGGGAACCAGGGGTAGATTGGAATAAAACCTTGATTGGAGTGAGAACGGGGTTAAGGTGGACTATCTCAGGGCTCAAGTCAGAAGGATTCTCCTATTTTTGCTGCTTCCTAATGTTTTTATGGATTGTGTTAGGATTTTCAAAAATAGTTGGTGGGTTAGGGCCAGGATTGGACCTTGTATACCGTTGATTCTTCTTGGGAGCCAGCTTCTGAATTGTTTTTTGAGTATTTTTAGAATTTTCTTGTATCTGTAAGGACCAGAGAAAATTTTGAAATGGCTGTGTATGTCTCAAAGCTAGTATGAAGATTGGCTGGGGCAGCTTTTATGCAAATTTGTTAATGTAATACAAAAACAGTCTTCAAGGCTTCCTGGATGATATTCAGGCCTCACCTGCAGCTTTAGGAAATATACAACAATTAGAAAATCCTGACGAATTCCCCAGTGGAGTCGCCATTTATGTTAACACCCAGGTTGTTCCCTATGACTCCCAAGGGAATACGACCGGGGTAACCACTAACCAATCTTTGGATTATAGATCCTATCCTATCTATAATCAGAGAGGGCTCTCTCTTTAAGTTTCAGATATGCTTTGTGAGGTTTTTAGGCTAGTTAAGAGTTCAGTTTCCTGTTTAAGACTTTGGTTGGTGAAATTTTGTTATAAGAAGGGCATGAAAGTGCAGAAGATGTTAGTCCATTAGGCATATGGAGTTAGAAAAATGAAATAGTTCTGGTGCCTGTGATGGAGAAAGTTTTGCTGCAAGGCTAGATGGCTATTGTTAATATAATTTCCGATTTAGTGAGTGAAACAATGAGATATGGAGTTACCAACAATGTGATATCAACTCGAACAAAAATCTCTACTTAGTAGCATAATGAATTACCAAATAGTGACTGTGAGATATTCAGAGCTTATTGGAGCAGTTAAGAATTCCAATTTAAACAACTGAAACTTGTGAAAAACATTTATAGTGAAGATAGATTGAAATCAGGGTGTCTCCATGGAAAAATCCTGAGGTATTCTTTTTATTTCTTTCCTAGATTTAGAACAACATATGAGAGGGATGAGTTAAAACAAATAACAAAAAAATTAACAGAGATAGAGAAACACTTATTATATCAAGCCATAGCACTAGAATCCTGTAGCATCCAATGGTTCCAATCACAACATGCACCAGTAAGACTCAGTTCCTGTAAACTCCAAGCTTTATTTATAACATCCTTCTGAAAGTTACAGCCGAGTTCTCAGTCCTTCATAAGAGAAACAATAGACACCTATCACACACCCACCCCTTGGAAGTGTATGCGAGGGGGAATATATACAATAGGTTTTAAAAAATATCTGAATGCTGAGTCATTTGATACATTAACTGTGCTCACCAACTTTACAAATATCAGATAAGAGAGTTATTGCTAGTATAAATGTAAAATAAATGGTTTTCAATGCTGTCAGGCCTCTTCTTGACCTTTGGAGGAGGCTTAGTCGGTTGAGCATTCTTCTTTAATGCTGAATGATATGTCTTTATACTATGTCCTGCTATAGCTTTTCTCGGCCCTGCTACCTGTAGCTGTCATTGCTGCTTTTGGTGGCCGAATCTTCATGCTGAGGTGGCTCATTCCACCTTTCGGTCATAGTATGTGTATCACACTTTCTGAATGTGATGACTTATATATTTTGATAACAAAATTCAGATGAAGCCTCTTGTTTATAATAATAATTGTATCATGGAGGCCCACCAATCCTGTGTAGGCAATTGATGCCTCAAAATTGCATCCATGGTCTCATCTGCCTCTGTGTATTTGTAGAAATTCGGAGGCATTTCAAACAGATGGCTAAGCTCATTCATAATAAAAAACAGATTCTCTATTCTGTCATAGAGACTTTGCCCAGATGCTGGCCATGTTTCCTGTGAGCTGCTTGATCCTTGGCTGATCTGATTAGTGGCAAATGTATTCACCCTCTTTGCATAAACTTCATGTGATAGAAGTTTTCCTGCACTGTTGAGTAAGCTGGGGAGACCTCTGCCCTGTAATGCAACAAATTTGTCCATGAACCTGCTTACCTCTATTTGCATATCTTGGCTCCTTCTGTCCAACGTCTGTACCAGGCTTTTTAGTGTCAGGACCCTCTTAACTAGCTGGATAGTCTCCGTCCTGCTGGAGATCCCAATTGCTACCAGCTGAGGGCCTGTCCTGTTATTGAGCACATTGATCAATCTGTTGGCTACCTCAGGCATACTGCCTAGAGATGCCCTTGCTCTATGCACTTCCCTTTGTGCTTTACCTATGAGCTCCATTTGCTCATGAATGGTTTCTATGTATTGCCATTGGTCCGTTATTGATTGGCCAATGTGGGTCCACAAAACTCTTCTGATTTCAGCCACCACTTTGTCAAGGGTGAGCTCCTTCTCCAGCTCTTTTATCCTTTCCTTGAGAGTTTTTATTTCTCTCCCTTTCTCAGCCACATTCTGCTTTGATTTATCATATTTCTCATTTAGCTTGGCCAACTCATCCTTGGCTCCATTCAGTTCTGTCATCTGGGCTTCTAGGGCCTGGACCTCATTCAACAGTTTCTGCATGTCCAGGCTCGGAGCCTGCTCTGTAGACGGTGCTGCTGTTGATGTAGATGGTGCTGCTACTAATGTAGATGGTGCTGTTGCTGCTACTTCTATGTGAGGAGGAGTGATCTTTGGAGGCTCCTCAAGGTTAATAACCTCTGGAGGGGGCTGAGAAGTCTGGCCTCCCTCTTTCTGCTGTAGGGCTGCCTATAGTGCAGCCTCTGTGTCTTCCAGCCTCCCTTCTGTCTGCACTAGTTGCTTGTGCAGTGCTACCAGCAATGTAGCTATCTCTTGTTCTTGCTTCTGCTCAGCAACCTCATCTGTTTGGGGGTGAATGGTTGCTGGGAGCTTCACTTTCTTTCTTAGGGCTGCCAGGTCTGCATCCCTTATCTTCAGCAGTGATTGTATGGCTTTGGGGTCCTTGGGGTCATGCCCCTAGCTCTATAATTATATCTTCCAAAGACTTGATCCTGTTGTCTTTGGCCAAGGAGGATGCTTTCTCCAACTCCAGTTGGGTAGCTGTATTGTTTAGGCTGTTTTCCAGCCTTTTTGCCAACATTGTCTTGTCTGCCAATGTTGCATAGACCATTTCACCCGTTTGCTTGTGAAGTTCTATTTGGTCCATGGGGTGAATGTCTTTTGCCAGAACCTCCAGGTTGGTTCTTATGTAGTCTGCAGCTGACTGTGGCTGCACCGTGGTGGGCATGAAATGACTCATGGTCATTTTTCCTTCTGAAATGTCATAGGCTGCCATGAGCCTCTGCTGATTTGTGGGGGCCATTTTTAGCAATTGATTGTAGATTTGGAGCCTGAGTGGCTCATTTCTCCTCTTGATATCGGTGAACTGTTGCTTGATCCCTGCCTCTGGTCTCCTTTGATGGCTTGAGGAGCTGACCTCTCCTCCAGGATTTCTCTCTTGTTCCTGCTGAAAGGAACTAGCTGACACCTCCATGCTAGGTGGGCCCATTATCACCGATTGCCCCATGGGCAATTCTTCCTCAGAGAGGGGATTTAATCTCTGCCTTTTCTCCCCTTGATTCGTGGACGTGGTAAGGGGAGTCTCCTGCTCTCTGTCCCTCTTCTTTCCTTTTTCCACCTTTTGTGGAGTCTGGAGCACTGAGGTCTCCACCATCTTCTCTTGTCCAGAAGGCATGTTCTGTTGAGCCTGTTGCTCAGTGGGTGCTGGGGCTTCAGCCATTTCTTCTTGCTGCATAGGTTGCCCCTCTTCTTGACTGTTCTTGTTGCTGTTCTTGTTGCTGTTCAACCTCCTCTTCTATCTGCTGCTCTGTTTGTTGCTCTGTTGTAGGAGGTGACCGTTCCTGCTCCACCTGCTTGCCCTTGCCTTTATTTGTTTCTTGTTGGGCAATTCCGGCTACTTGCTGCTGGGCTGTGGAAGATGAGGCAGCTGCTCCAATTTGCCTTTGACAGGAGGAAGAAACCTGCCCACAATGTTCCAAGTCAGCCTCTTTTTCAATATTGCTAGTTTCTCTTCTTAGCATTTCTTCTTTGCTAATTGGCTCTTCTAAGGTGCCTTCTTCCCAGCTTAGGGCATTGGCATACTTCTCAACATGAGGAATTTTCACATGGACATAGCCACCCAATTTGTACTTTATTCTTCTAAGGGAAATGAAGTGATTAGGGTCATAAGGCACCCACTTGAAGCTGGTCTGAAGTCTGAGGGTCTCTAGAATCCTATCAGCTTCCTTCCACCCTTCTTCCTTCTTATTGTACAAAAAGGGACCCAGCTGATTTCTTACTTTTAGCTGCACCTTCTTGTTTTTAGCTTGGAAATGGACAAAGTCTGCATTTCCAAACTGCCTGAAGTACTCTAGGGCAAAGAGTCTCATAGGGACATATTTTGGCAGCATATAGGGACTCAGCTCACAGCCATATACACTAATTACTATATGGTGTTGGTAGAAGTACCAATCACCAATGCTGTATGCCTTTGAGAGTTGAAGGATTCTCTACATTTCATCTGTCAATCTTGGGGGAGGGGCACCCAACAACAAGGTCATAGCTGGATGAATGAATAGATCAATAAATTCACAGTAGGTGTACGGTGAATAAGGCAGAAGATGGAAAACTAAAGTCCAAAACACAACTGACCTTGGGCGTCCCTGGCCATCTAGCTTCTTTAGAGGAATAGGGAAGGCATCAGGCTGATAGAATAAGAATAAATGATATATGTACCTGGTGTATTTAAACACCTTTTCCCTCTCCAGATTCATTAATTGCTCATGAATCTTATTAGCAATAAAAGTAGCAAAGTCATAATGTACAGCAGGAGGCATCCCCGGGGAGAAAATGGACAGCATTGCTATGATGGTTTCATCCACATCCTCATATGTTCCGTAACCTAGGATGTAACTGATCAAATCTACCATCATTTTTCCCAGCTCATTAAGATATGGATATGCTATGGGAAGGGGAGCGGTCATAGATTGATACTCACGCTGAATAAGCAATTGGTTAACCCTGGAAATCTGATCCCTGGACAAGTTGCCCCCTTTTGTTATCAAGTCCTGGAGGGAGAGAGGAGTTAGGGGCTTTGTAGTATGAAAGTGTAGCATTTCATTGATGGCCTCAGGGGTGATATGGAACAATACAGAACCTGAGGGGCTGAGGACGGCTCTGTGATAGGGGTCATAGCTGGACATGCATTGTTTTATCAAGTCTGGGAGGACATTGACTTGAGGGAGGTTGTAAATGGGTATGTGGGAATCCCAAATTCCTAAGGTGTCAGCCCCACTGAGATGTTGGGCCTTTAATTCATTCATTAGGTGAATATTAAACTTGGCTTTCATGGGCATGGAGTCTAACATCTGGTAATCTTTATCACCTAGGGCTTTCCACTCTAACTCTCTTTGTGGGGCATTCAGAGGTTGAATATTTAGGACTATTGGTGTATCCATGGCTAAGCAGTGGTTATGACTAGGTGCTGAACTGGTTTTATCGGGCAGGAGACCACAGAGGGTTAATTTTGTAGAGGTAAAGCCAATTGTAAGGGTAAATGAGTTGTGATAAAGGTGATGAATACTTAACAAGAGTAATTTGATAGATTGCAGGAGCAAGCAACTCAGTTTTCCTGGTGAATTATGCCGTTTAGGTTTACAGTCCACGAATGTGCGGACATAGTGGGAATTTGGGGAAGGGTGGATATATATGGGTTCAGCAGGTAAAATTAGACCTTGCAATTGCGGGGAATGCTAGTTTTTCCGAGAATTTAATGGTAGAAACAGGTTTGTTTTACTCTTGTGAATTCAGTTTTGGAGAAACATGGACGTAACTTAGCTCTGAAAGGATGCTCTGGGTAAATACCTGGTGAATTGCCGGTAATGGTGACAAGTATAGGTGGGTTGTATGCGGCAGCGTTCTTCAGGTCGATTTCAGCAGGTTGGTGGCAGTGGACGTAATTCTCATGCAGAGGAGAGCAATAGTTCTTTCAGTGAAAATGAGAAAAAACGGGAAAAAACTGCTAAATATGGACTTTTTGCTTATTGGCGCGCTTTTTGGATGACGTCAGCATGATGTCATCAGGTGGGGTCAAGGTCGGATGACGTCAACATGACGTCATCGGGTGACGTGGCAGTCTGTGAGTGGTCCACGGGAATTGCATAGGTGGCAGTCACGCAGGAGTGCTGGCAGTCGGGGGTGCTGACAGGGTGCCAAGCGGACGTGACGTGGGTGGGCCGTGGCGATGGCGTGGGCATGCGGTTTAGCAGAGTGGTAAGCAGGTTTTCTCGGACCACCCTCTATATGGTCGCGGTATTGTCAGAGGGCGCTCTGAGAGACTCCAGGGGGCAACGCGTGGCGGAGGCATGACGTCACCCTCTGACAGTTTCTCGGAAGGTAACTTTCGGGCGCTGATGCCCGTCCGATATGATGTGGGTCGTCAGATGGGAGGGCCCAGATCCGACGGTCGATGGAACGATAAGGTGCGCGGGCAATATTTGATTGCGGGGAGAATAAAATATTATTTTCTTTTGAAATTCGTGCCTGGAGGAAACTTTGGAAAAGTGGGTTTTCCGGGTTGTTTCAACATTTGCGGGTTAAATGGGTTTTTGCCAAGGTTTATTAACAAAGTGGGTTTAAGGCTATTAACCCGAGAAAATATCGGATTAATCCCTAGGATTAATTCTTTGGCGCTCTGTGGGTTGCATTCAAATGTTTTTTAGCGCATGAAGACCTTCAGAGTCATACATAGAGCTATAATGCTCGGGGAAGGGGATACATAGATTTTTGGGTTTTTTCCAAGTTTTACATAGTAATAGGGGAATAGGGGGTATAGGGAGTTAGATAGTAATAAGTTAGTAGTTAATATGAATGAAAGAGGTGGATGGGGGGGGAATACTAAGTTTTTATGAAATCAACTTAGTTTTTAGGAAGTAGATCAAAATGAAAAGAATATTTGCACAAGAAATGTGGTTTTCAAAGAAACTCGGAAGCAACAGAAGACATTGACTTTCTTTGTGTACATGGGTGGCATAGGGATGTTAGTCATGAATGGGATAGGGGGTGATTTGGAAGTTAGACATGCTCCATTAGGCTTCTGCAAGACTGCTGCAAATAGGTCATTTGTACTGGCCCCATGTTTTCACCTTTGCTTTAGGCCAGTGAAATGCCATGAACCAAACTTTCTGCAACCCCTCTACCTACCCACTCTATTGCCTAGCATTTTTTGTTACTTTCAAGGAGGGTGCACTTAGATTTGCAGACCCTTTTGTGCCTTTTCTTTTCCTTTGGCTTTCTTTTGATTTTCTATCTAAAGCTACCCTTATTGCTTCCAAGGCCCCAGATTAAACAGTTGGGAACCTTTCTTTCTCTACCTATCTACTACCTGCCAAGATTGAGCTGTTTGGACAGGTTTCTTTCTCTAATCTACTACAAAAATTGAAACATGGCATGACCCAGCTTAGGCTGTTGGATCACCCATCCAGAAGTAAGGCAGCATCAACCAAAACAAGTATACTTTTTCCACAAGAATATGAGATCTTTGCATCACCAAAGCAGATCATATTGGCACTTCCCTTGTCAATCATGAAAAATGAAACCTATTGGTATAGGTATCTAACAGTGGCTCCACTTGGGGATGGTTTTTCTTTGAAAGACCAAGAACAGCAGGTCAGAAAGCCTTTGCCATTGACTGCTGCTATCAAAACTTGAAACCTTTCTTCTTTGTACTTGAAAACTGGAGGTTGTCACCTCTGTGGTACTTCTGGAATGTCAGGCTATTGGCTGCTTATTTACAGTAATATTTTGAACTGAACTAATTGTATGCTGAAAGAAAATATATACAATTGATTATGTACAGGAGAAAAGACCCTGCTATATGTATGGAAAATAGTCAAAATAATGCTTCAACATCCTGCCATTGACAGGAACTTCATTTAGGTCAGTTTCATCCAGATTTTTCAGGAAGTAGGTGTTGTTTCCTTGGACTGCTTGGATAATAAATGGTCATCTCCAAAGAGAATCAAATTTCCCATGTTTTCCTTTATATTCCCTTCTTGAATCCCACTTGAGGACTTTGTCACCTACGCTGAAATCTTCAGCTTTAGTCTTTCTATGAAAAGCCTTTTTTAACTTTTCTTGGAGAATTTGTACTCTGTTATAAACTTGGTCTCTGGTTTGCTGTAAACATATTATCTGATTGACCCTTCTTTGCATGTCATTTGGCTCAGCTTGACTTTCTTGAAGCAGTTTCATAACAGGAACCCCTAGTGATGAGGGAAATTTTGCTTCTAATCCATAGACTAAATCATATGGGCTGACACCAATGGATCTCTTGGTTGTTAGTCTATCTGCCCATAAGGCATTCACAAGTTTCTTATGCCAATTCTTCTTATTCTCTTCCAACACCTTCTTGATGATGTTTATCAGACTTTTATTTGATGATTCAGCTAGGCCATTTCCTTGAGGGTAGTATGCGGTGGAATGACCCAAGGTGATATGAAATTTGTGGCATAAATTCACCATTTTCTTGGATCTGAAAGTAGCAGCGTTGTCTATTATTATCTTGTTGGGACAACCAAATCTAGACAATATGTTGTTTTCCAAAAACTGAATGATTACTGAATCATTTGCATGTCTACATGGGATGGCCTCAATCCATTTGGTGAAGTAGTCTGTGGCTGTGAGGATCCATCTGTGCTGGTCTGAGGATGAGGGATGAATTTCCCCAATGAAATCCAAACCCCATTGCTGAAAAGGTCTTTCTGTTGCAATAAGCCTCAAAGGGAGTGGTAGTAGCTTTCTCTTTCCCTCAAATATTTGACACTTATGACATGAGGTGGTGAAACTTTTTACATCAGGGAACAAAGTGGGCCAATAGTAACCAGCCCTTAGTATTTTATCCACAGTGGACTTCCAATACAAATGTCCACCACAATCACCTGCATGAAATTATTTTATGACATTGTTAGCCTCATCTTCAATTAAGAAGTTTAGCAATATACCCTCATGGTTTTTCCACAGCAAATCGCCCTCTATTACACAAAATCTTGAGGCTTTCATTTTTAAGAACCTACATTTAGTTCTGGACAATCCTGGGGGAGCACAGAGGTTTTGCAATATATAATAGATATCAGAATACCACAGAGATTGTTCAAAGGCTACATTGATCTTTGGAGTCGCCAGCTCCGGTTCACTGTCTAGTTGGTTGATGTCCAAGGCTTGGAAATTTGTTTCAAACATTAATTTAGCCAAACCTTGCCCCTTTATCAATTTTGTAGGTTTTATTTCAATGTCAAATTCTAAGATGTTGGCAATCCATTTTCCTCTTCTGCCCTCCAATTTCTCTTGAGTGAGTATGCCTTTGACAATGGGACTTGGTACATAAGCTATAACATGGGAGTATAGGATATAGATTCTAAATTCTTTGATGGCTTTGACCAAGGCATATGCTTGCTTTTCCATGATCCGGTATTTTAGGGGAGCATCTCTGAGAGCTCTACTAAAGAATGCAATAGGTCTCTTGTTTCCTTGGTCATCTTTCTGTAATAAGACAACATCAATAGTATACTAGGAAGAAAAAGAGAAAATGATAAACTCTTTGTCAAATTGAGGATTTGTTAAGGCTGGAGTTTGGGTAAGGGCCAGCTTTATTCCTTCAAAAGCTTGATTTGCTTCTACTGTCCATTTCACTTTTGAATCCT
>APFE030760247.1:53260-104186 GCA_000404065.3 Pinus taeda | reverse complement strand
GGCAATAAGAGGTTAAACAAAAAACTTTGGTTAAAGTTTTTTTGCACACAAAGTGCCTAATATAAACTTTGGTTAAACAGCAATTAACCGGTAGAAATTGACGGTCAACGCGAAGAGTAATAGCAAGTCAACGGCGTATCGAACGCTATAGTCCCTGCTATGCCGGAGGCAGGGACTAATAACAGGAAAAAAAACAAATAGCCGTCATCCAATTTCCAGTTCACAGGCCAGATGAATTTCAAATTCCAGGGTTTCTTGTGGCCCTTGCCGTCACTCAGCCTACCCCTCCATCTTATCTGCGTAACCAGGATTATTAATTACTCAAAATCACACATGTGCTTCCTCCACCTCTGCATATTTATAGACCAGCGCGGTCTGGAGGTTAAGAAAACCTTCGCCAGCCATCTGTACAGGCGCTTTCTTTCCTATGGATTCCGAGTATCTCTGCACCAGCAGGAATTGCAGGAAGGGACAAAATTAACCTCTCAATAGAAGAAGCTATTGCTCTGTTCATGTAGCGATTTTCTCTATGGGATACCCGGAGTTAAATTGGCGCCTTGAGGTACTCCGTCTGTTGTTGAAGTCGAGGGCTACCAGTATTTCAGTATTTTTACCATTTGAAGCCTTGAAGTCGAGGGCTACCAGTATTTCAGTATTTTTACCATTTGAAGCCTTCCGCGATTAGGTGGGCACAGGGTAAAGAGAAAGGCACTATATATGCGTGGCGTGGCTCTCCAATTAGTCAATTCATGCATATTAACCAGTCTCGGAGTCTGGGAGACTCAAGGTAGATACCATTACTGCTGAAGTCAGCTAGCGTGGGATACTCAGCGGCTGTCAGCGGTTTTTGTTTTCAGTAAAATTGTGATTTTAATATTATAAATTATTATTTTGGATTCTTAATTCACTGATACTTGGATATTCAAAATTGCAATTTCCAATATCTCAAAACAAATTCTTCCCAAACTAATTCTAACGAATACATTCCTTCCAAAGCACACATTCACATTCCTTATAAAGCACATTCTTTCTGGTTTTTTTTAATGCTATCATAAGTTGTCAAACCATGATACTTGGATATTCAAAATTGCAATTTCAAATATTTCAAAACAAATTCTTCCCACTCTAATTCTAAATCACACATTCCTTATAAAGCACATTTTTTCTAGTTTTTTTTAAGGCTATCATAATTCAGTTGTCAATCATCACTGGTTGAGAATGCAGGTTGACTCATCACTGTTATTCAAGGAAAACTATGCCACATGTAATTCCCTGCTAGTGGTCCATAAGGGGGCAGCCTTTC
Source organism: Pinus taeda (assembly GCA_000404065.3). Classification (NCBI taxonomy): domain Eukaryota; kingdom Viridiplantae; phylum Streptophyta; class Pinopsida; order Pinales; family Pinaceae; genus Pinus; species Pinus taeda. The sequence goes on along the minus strand of APFE030760247.1, from coordinate 102,883 downwards.
ACTCCGGCCAAATACCTCTAAGTCTGGGATAATTGATCAGTTTTCTTAAATTTGAAAAAAATGGGATAATTGATCAGTTTTCTTAAATTTGAAAAAAACGAGCCTTAGCTAAACAGAAAAAGTTTTAAAACATACTCCATATTCATTTCATCATGCTTCTATTCAAACCCAATGAAAATTTAATTGCTCTTTACTTTTTTTTTTCATTAATTCACATGTTTTGGTGCATGCATACGCTTCACAGCTCCTGTCTTCTCGCCCCCCTTGACCTTATGAAGCTCTTGTATATATAATGATGAAGGGCAGTAGAGAAGTATTTTAAGTTTCTACTAATGTTTGAAAATCACAATACCTTGCCAAAGGATTATTAAACGCATGAAAAGGATTTAAAGAACATCACAATACCTTGCCAAAGGATTATTAAACGCATGAAAAGGATTTAGAAGAACTGTCATCGAACTTCAAGTCCCATAGTATGCATGAACACAAATTATTTGACAAAAGAGTTAGCTTCCAAATTTCTTTCATAACAGATTTGCATGCCACAAAGAAGCAAATCCTTTTAAGTTGCTTTCATTTTATAACTGCACAAGTTTTTTTAATTTCCACTCTTCCTTCTGTAGTTTTGTAGGGCTCTTCAATCTTCATTCGTGTGGGCTGAGCCTGCTCAAGTACTCCATGACCCTAATCAGTTTGGGAAACAGAGGGTTGCCATACAACCCCCCTTCGCCCCATCTCAATTCTTCGGACAACTACTTTTCAATCCAATGACTGCTGCTCTCATCACGATTGGAAAAATCGCTTTCATCACCACCATCAGAACATGGTATTTGAAGACTCCACGCCAAATCCCGAATGCTCTCCAGATTGGCAACCTCCAGAGATATCAGCGTTCTAAGACCTCGCAGGTTCTCTAATCCCTGACACTCGTGGATGTCCAGACGTACAAGTTTTGAAAGACCACAAAGCCCTGTTATTTTCTTCAATACAGGACAATCTTCTAATTCCAGTGATACCAGTGATGTTGGCAATGTTCCAATCTCGACCAGCTTATGACAAAATTTGATGTCAAGATGTTGAAGGTTGGAGCAAACCCCTTCAGAAAATGATATTTCCTTTATTTGCGTCCCCCAAAGCTGTAACTCTTTGAGACGGAGCATACACTTGCCAATAGAAGAGAATAATATGCGCCCATCTATTGATGCATTTTTTCCTTTTGCAACCTTTCCAATGCCGGCAAATGAGAGGGCATGTAGTGGGCAATCTGTTACACTCAAATCTTCAAGATTGCTCAACTCAGTGACACACATTGGTAAATACTCTATTATTCCCTGCCGTATCCAAAGCTTTGTCAATTGTTTCAACTCGCCAATTGAGTCAGGCAAACATTTCAATCTACAGCACCCAGAAAACGTCAATTCCTTTAAACACCCTAGATTACCCAGGGAAGCGGGCAACATTTCCAACATAAGGCATTCTAATACCAGAACTTTTAAATTGCTTAGGCTTCCAATAGCACATGGCAATTCTCTTAATTTTGTATTCCACAGATACAATTTTTCCATGAAACGCTGACTTGTGACTTGGGCAGGCAATTCTTCCATATCACCACAACATTGAAGATCCAAGCTTTCCAGTGTGGTGATATTTCCAAATGTTTCGCCCGACAGCATCAACCTGCTGCAGTCCTTCAAACAGAGATGTTTAAGTTGAACTAAATTCCTGAATGACGGTGGGAGCGTTTGCAAATTGAAGCTCTGAGACAAGTCAAGATATCGAAGGTTTGTAAGATTCCCAAAGGAATGTGGCAGCATTTGGAAATACGAGCCAGACAGGTTAAGATAGTGGAGATTTGTAAGATTCCCGAACGAGTCTGGAAGCTTTTGCAAATAGGAACTTCCGGACAGGTCCAGATATTGGAGGTTCGTAAGATTCCCGAGCGACTCTGACAGCAACTCCATATGTGTGTGTACTCTCAGATGCTTCAGTGACCGGAGATTAAAGAACTCTTCGTGCAATGTTTCGACATAATTGGCTACAATTTTCTCCAGGTGCTTCAGTTTTCCTATGGACTTTGGAAATTGTAGAAGGCTATGACCAACAAGCAACTCTCTCAACTGCAAAGGTGCCTGCAATGTGTGGAAAAATGGAGTCTTTAAATGGTTTTTTTTAATCACAAATTTAAGTGAAAATTTAAATATGAACTGGGTTTTACCAATACCCAATCTAAATTCTGAACTAAATTCACCCAATCTAAACATAAAACCCCTCACCCAAGAGAAAAATTCAATACACCAAATAAATCTTCACCCAAGCTAAAGATAGAAGGCCTCACTCCAGAGAAAATTTCAATATACAAAATCAGAAATAACACATAAAACTCTACCCCAAAATTTATTTATTATAAAAAAAAACTTCAATATGCAAAAACCCCTCTCAAAAACACATAGAAACCCTCACCCAATTTTTTTTATATTTAAAAAGAAAACTCAATATATTAAAAGAAAAGAAAAAAACAGACACGTACCTCATTTTCTCTCTCCCACAATGTTTCCAACTGGCATGAGCTCAACCCTGCAGAACTGTCATCTAATTCCTGCACTTGGCAACCGTCATTAGGCAGTTCTAAAACTCTTAAATTTTTTATCGGAATCCAGGAAGGCAGAGAGGGGTAGGGATAGTCATTCCAGCAAAGCCATAGAAGGTCCGAGTATGTCAGCACATTGGATATGTTTCTCAAACAATCACCGTTAGCCCTCAACAGTTGCAACCTGCTCATATCAACATAACGTTTCTTACTCTGCGCAGATTCTGCGAACGATTCGCCAAAATTTCGTTGAACCATGGTAATTCCACGCACCTAAATTGTTATCCGAAACAGTTAGAAGAAAAAGATTGCCATCATTGCAAAGTTTCAGAAATCACAACGTGAAATTCCATTTCTCTGATCTTAAATTTCAAAACACAACAAAATGTTAAGCTTCAAACACTTACAGATGATCGGTGGGACACAAAGGGAGAAACCTTGTCAGTTGGGCGCCAAAGACGAAGGCAAGGCTCTCTCTCCGCCAAAGTTCTGCCCAAATCTCTGAGGTGATCGTGCATTCTTATACAGTTTTCAGTGTCTACCTCAACAAGACACTTGTTCTCTAAATTCCGAAGACCAATGGAGCCTCTCCAGCCACAACCATCCCATATTCTTATTGCTTTGTCCCTGTCTTCTCCTACGAAGAAACATGCGATATCTAAGAATATCCCTTTGTCCTCTTCATCAAGACTGTCGTAGCTAACTTTAAGACTTTTTTGTATATCGGTGGGAACTATGTTAGACAATTTGCACAATTGGTCTTGCCAATACCCTATCTCAGGGTTTTCCAAGTAAAGTAGCGCCCCTATCACTTTGAGAGACAACGGCAATCCTTGGCACACCTCCAAAAATTTTCTAACCACTTGTTCAAATCCCAAAACAGGGCAAGGTTGGTGGAAGGCGTGCAAGCAAAAAAGCTCTTGAGAATGTTCTTTATCGAGGCCTGTCAGCTTGTAAATGGATGCATCTCTTACTCCAGACCTCATAAAGATACCCTTATCGCGGGATGTAATTAAAATCAAGCTACCTGAACGAAGGACGTACTTCACAGGTGAACATAACGCACGCAGCTGTTCAACAGAATCCACATCATCAAAAATTATGAGTGCTCGACAACGCGAGACACGATGCATGAGCATCCCTATGCCTTCATCAATGTTATCAATTGCTTGCTCCTGTCCAGTCAAGTCCTTATAAAGTTTACTCTGCAACGATGTTAAAGAGCTTCTCGCTGCAGCTTCTCTTACATCAAACAAAAAGCAGGATCGATCATAATCCGATCTCCTACTGTTGAAAAATTCTTTCGCTAGCGCAGTCTTGCCAACACCACCAAGGCCCATTATACCCACAACCTGGGTTTTTGCGCTGCCATGTTGCAATAACACGGCCCTTACAAAATCAAGTAGCTTTTCATTCAAACCAGTTGGATATGTGGCCACATCCAATGGTGGTTTTATAGCCTTTTTCTGAACTAGATGTACGACCTTATCCACGAGCTCACCCTCGTCCCTGACAGCAAAAGCTAGTGAGAAACATGTCTTAAAAGCACAATCCGCCAGTCTTTTCTATCAAACATAAAGTCATTCGTACAATATAAATTTGAGTTCTCACCTGTTACACGCCTCCAGCTCCAGACCGCTAATCTCTGTAACGCGAGAAAGAGCGTCCCTCCAGTTTTCAATAGTCTGTGGGTCGTATCTCCGCTTCATTTTGTGAGTTTGAGGGTCCCAAGTCTTCTTCTTTTCTAGGCTGCGAAGGGCTTTCGCATACACATTGCCTTTCTCTTTACCCTGTGTCCACCTAAGCTGGGAAGGCTTCACATGATAGAAAACTGGAATAATTGTAGCCCTCGACTTCAACATCAGCTGGAGCTCCTCGAGGCACCAATTTGACTCCGCGTATCTTATAGAGAAAATTGCTACATGAACAGAGGCCGTTGCAATAGCCTCTTCTATTTGAACAGTTAAATTTTCCCCTTCCTGCAGTTCCTGCTGGTCCAGAAATACTCGGAATCCATGTAAAAGAAGGCGCCGGTACAGATGACTGGCGAAAGTTTTCTTAACGTCTGGACCGCGATGGTTTATAAAAACATCAAACTTGTAATTGGGGTTGGGCGATGAAAAGGTGGAGGAAGGGGAAGCAAATGTGTGATTTTGAGCCATTAATAATACTGGATACGCAAATAAGATGATGAAAGGGCAGATTGGATGCCTGAAAGTGCACAGATATCTGTGTAGTGATAGCAAATAAAATGGAGAGGGGCTAGATTGAATGACTGAAAGCGCATGGGTATCTGTGTGGTGATGAAAATCGTGTAGCACTCCCTTACCAACTAAGTCTGCCTCTTTTTCTGAGTGCTCTATCTCTGAAATGACTGTAATGGCACGGATCTCTTTGTAGTAATAGCAAATGAGATGAAAAGGGGAGTAAATTGAATGACTGAAAGGGCATGGGTATCTCTGTAGAGATGAAACACGTGTAGCACTGTTTACTCCCTTCCCATCTAGAAGTCCGCTTCTTCTTCTGAGTGTTCTATGTCTCTTTCCTATCATTGGTTAGGAATGCCAAGCAAAACCCAAGGGGAGTAAATCGAATGACTGAAAGGGCATGGGTATCTCTGCAGAGATGAAACACGTGTAGCACTGTTTACTCCCTTCCCATCTAGAAGTCCGCCTCTTCTTCTGAGTGTTCCATGTCTCTTTCCTATCATTGGTTAGGAATGCCAACCAAAACCCACTCAAACGAATTGGCGTTGTCTAATTATTTTCCATTTTTGGATTTTTTAGCTGGAATTTAGTAAATTAATTTGTGCTCGGATTATGTTTTTGGTAAATTTACTTGTGCTCAGATTATGTTTTTTTTTAAATATTGTGACCAGCACGCTCAAAGCCATGTATGTTTTTGGTAAATTGACTTGTGCTCAGATTATGTTTTTTAAAGATTATGTTTTTTTAAAGATATTGTGACCAGCACGCTCAAAGCCAGGTACTGTTTTAGTAAAGATTATGTTTTTTAAAGATATTGTGACCAGCATGGTCAAACCCATGTCCTGTTTTAGTAGCTGTAATCTATGGGTATTTAAGTGGTCAAAATAATCGCGAGATGCAGGCTATCAGATTATGTTATTTTAGGTACTGTGAGCAGTAAGCTTAAAGCCATGTCCTGCTTTAGTAGCTGCAACTTATAGGCATTTAAGTAGTCAAAATAATCTGGAGATGCACTTAGGCTGGACCACACAATCCTTAGCATCACTGAATTTTTGCCCATAAAATTTTGAAACAATAATTTTTTAAGATGGAGTGTCTTAATAAAACACCCTGTAGTGTATTCTACTCTACTCACCTGAGCTTTTTGATTAGATCGTGTTGTGTTATTTTGTTGTTTAATATTCATATTTAATATAAAATAGATTCAATATCCTGAATTTTTTTTGTTTAATATTCATTTTTAATGTAAAATAAATTCAGTATCCTGAAAAACCATTTAGGAATCAAGCTTGTAATTTTGGATTACCTACAACAGGCTCTTCTGCCCTGGTTCTCTGATTAACGACTATTATTTACACCAAATACTCCAAAATGTTAGACAATTTTTAGTGTAATTTTTTGGAAGTTTTTACCGTGGGTTCTTCTAGTGTAATTTCTCTAAAATCCGGCAGGAATTTATTGAAATCACAAGATTGATGGGTAATCCTGTGCAATCTAAGTGCCTGAGGGGTTTTTCAGCGTGCTGAATCCATATATACAGTCAAAAAAACTAGTTTAAATAACACAAATAAAAATTTCACCTCAAATTACATTCTTTCCCTGGAATAAACATTCAATTACTCCTGTCGAAATAATACTCGAAATAATACTTGGACTATGTGAATGAATATTCAATGGCCCCGTACGCAAATAATTGGCCATACGATGTATGGGAGCCAAGATTCGGACGTTCTCGATTACTTGTACTTGCAGCTGCCACGAAGTTTCTCCATAACAAGAAATCAATGACTCCACGTTCTACGAACAAAGAAATTTCCCTTGAAATTGCCAGGAAAATGCAATATTATTTTTATCATTCAGGATGAATCTAGGCGCATGTCAATGTTGAAAAAAAAATGGACGGAAAAATTATTGGATATTCTTTCAATTAATTTTTTAAAAATAATCCTCCGTGCAAAGACTTCGAACTTGCGATATCAACCATTTCCACGCACACTCTCTCGCAAATACTCTGCTCTCAATCCAACGATTTCGAACTTACGAAAGTAGCACGTTTGTATTAGCCGGTTCCATGTACACTCTCTCGCAAATACTCGGAAATTGCTCATTGTTTTTTCATTTTATCTACATACTTAATCATTAATTAAATATTATATATATTAATTAATAATTGACTTACTGACTTTTAATCTCATCTATATATTATGTATATTTCAATTAATTGGCTTGCTACTTTTTCATATTATTCATTGAATAATAAAAATTTAATATTTAAAAGAAACTATGAAAAAGTGAATTGACTTGCTTCTTATCTTATCCCTTGAATAAGAAGAATGTGATGCATTAATAAGAAAAATGTGATATTCAAGGAGACTATGAAAAGAATATATTATATAATATTTAATATTTTCGAAAATTACAAAATAGATACATTTCAATTTGTGTGGTTATCATATATTTTACGTCGTTGAAATTAATTAATGATCAAAGGTTGTACTTTCTTCCAGAAGATTTCAAGGTGAACTGATGGCAAGTTTCATGCGCTCAATAATTTATTTATACCTTATTCTACTATTTTTTATATTTAAAAATAAAATTTAATATATAAAATTAAAAAAAATATGTACCTCATTTTCTCTCCCCCACAATGTTTCCAACTGGCATGAGTTCAACACTGCAGAACTGTCATCTAATTCCTGCACTTGGCAAACGTCATTAGGCAGTTCTAAAACTCTTCAAATTTTTGTCTGAATCCAGGAAGGCAGAGAAGGGTGGGGATAGTCATTCCAGCAAAGCCATAGAAGATCTGAGTATGTCAGCACACTGGATATGTTTCTCAAACAATCACCATTAGCCCTCAACAGTTGCAACCTGCTCATATTAAAAAATGCTTCCTACTCTGCACAGATTTTGTGAACGATTCGCCAAAATTTCGTTGAACGATCATAATTCCACGCACCTAAGTTGTTCTCCGAAACAGTTAGAATAAAAATATTGCCATCATTGCAAAGTTTCGGAAATCACAACGTGAAATTCCATTTCTCTGGTCTTAAATTTCAGAACACAACAAAATGTTAAGTTTCAAACACTTACAGATGATGGGTGGTCGGTGGGACACAAAGGGAGAAACCTTGTTTGTCGAGCGCCAAAGGTGAATGCAAGGCTCTTTCTCTGCCAAAGTTCTGCCCAAGTTTCCGAGGTGATTGTGCATTCTTATACAGTTTTTAGTGTCTACTTCAACAAGACACTTGTTGTCATGCCCCTACACTGGCGGTACTCTTCCAACCACACTATAGGAGGTGTGGCACCACCGACCTTTTTCTTTTTAACAATATTAACGATCGTGGACTACGCCTACTTTCGATACTTAGTTTATTTTTCAACAACTAAGCATATCCATCTTTAAACACAATGGAAACATTCATGTACTATTTATCATATTAACATCATTACCATTCAAGTGCACAGTGGATTATCATGGGAGGGGCAACTCCCTGCAATTGTAAGTCTACCCGTATCAATAATGTTAATCTTCAGAATTACATACAAGTTTACATCCAAGGGAAACCCCAAAGTTCACCTTTATATTTATACAAATTCACTTTCTGCACCTGTCGTGCAGCGTTGTCCGACTCTGGGCAAAGTCGCCTAAACTGTCATTCAGCGTGTTCGCCTCGTGCACAGCGCGCTCATTCGCCAACGCCTTCTACCGTCGCATGATTCTTCATTTCGCTTGACCCGGGCGCGTTTCACCAACTTGTCCTTCAACCTGGGCTAGTTTCACCAACTCGCCCTTTGTTCACCGTTGCACGTTTCTACCCGAACGTGTCGTTCACCCGAACGCCTTGCCGCACCCTCCGTTCGACCCGCCGTTCCGCTGGACACCCTACCGCGCCCTCGCCCGGCGTTCACTCGGACACCCTACCACGCCCTCGCCCGGCGTTTCAACCGATCGTTCAGCAGGACGCCCTATCACGCCTTCGCCCGACTCGTCGTTCACCTGGACGCCCTACCGTGCCCTTGAATGACTTCTCGAACGAACGCCCTACCGCGCCCTTGGCTCGTTCAATAACCTATGTGTGTGCATCCACCTGCACCCTCGCCCTGCGCCCTAACTCGTTCAGCTGCGCTACGCCCTGTGCCTTGGCTCGCACTTCCTCCGTTCCGACGTGAGTGCTTCGGCCCTCGACTGCCTGCACTACACCTTGGCTTCAGACTCCAACTCTTCGCACTTCACCTTTCTCCACGCCTTGGATACTTGTGCATTTATCCTTAGATGAATGCCTTAGCCAAATGTTAAGCTCGCCCATATATATTGTTTGCCCTCCATGAACCGTCACGTCCCCATGCCTGGCCGACCCACCAGACTTCGCCATTTTAATTCCTCTCCACACATCGGCTCGCCCTTCAGCCAACCCAACTCTCCATCGTCATGTCTCCTCGTTTGGTTGTTCTCGCCCGCCCATCGGCTCATCGAGACTGCACATTGGTTTATAAACCAATCGACCCAAAACACTTGGTTATTTTCGCGTTTTCTCCCCACTGCACTGTTGCTCCCTAACTCCTCACCCTCGCGCGCCCTCGCCATGTCACCTGCAGCTCGTGGGTGTTACATTCCCTTCCACCTGAAGTCATTGTCGTCCTCAACAATCTTCTATCCTAGCGACCATCTGTCACCAAGATATCATCCACACAACTGTGTATATGGGTAGTCTAGAAGTCCACTACTCAACCTCCTTCACACCATAGATATGCCACTATTCTGCAAGGAATCGTGTGCCGGTACCCCTCATGTCGGTGATTAGTTGGGTAGCTAATCCAGCCATGCATCACCTCCACAAGAACTCATGCCCCATACATTGTCATGACTGTCCACTGCATGTTGTCTGTCAACCTATGTCATCTCACCCCCTAAATGCCTGCTCAAAGTGTTTGGAAACTCACTGCCATTAGCAGCTAAAAATAAGCCTCATGATCCCTGATAGTCTAAGATGATGAGGAGGGAGCAGAGCCTGAAGGCTCTCCCTCACTTATCAACTCAATCCACCTATCCAAATCCTCCACTTCCATTCTCTACAAGTATGCTTCATGATCCTCCATCTGAACATTCGATCTCACATACTCTTCATCATCAGCATCCTCCACTGCTTCTAGCCTCTTAGATAGATCCAAGATGCTATCTGACAATGCCCTAATAACCTGTGATTGCTCCATAAGCTTTGCCTCTGCAACAGACAATCGCCTATAGATCTCTTCATCTTTTTTCCCATTCTCCATACTCATTGTTGTCAGCTTACACTCGGCCTCAATTACTTCCACGGTTGGTACACCAATGGGTACATCCTCTTGTCCCTCGTAAATGTACAGTTTCCTCGTATGGGGAACAATCATCGCATCGAATTCCTTCACGAATTCTACACCCAGTACAGCTTCATAGTTATCTATCTGCACCACAGTGAAATCGACTTTCCCTGTCCATTCACCAAGTGTCACATCCACTTTTTCAGCTACACCAATCACAGAGTCTGGAGGAGAATTCACTGTCTTTATTTGTGCCTTCACTGGTACAAACTTCAGCCCAATCCTTCTCGCAGTATCCTCACTCATAAAGTTGTGAATTGCTCCACTATCCACCATAGTAAGCACATCAACACTCCCAACTTTCATTTCAACATACTCTAATTCATTCCTCTCAGGGTCTCTCCTAGAGAGAGCGTCCATAGCCACTGCAGCTCCCAATATCTGCGTAACTCCTATGGAAGTTTTTTCTTTCTTCGCACTGGACTGTGTCACGGTAGCCACCTTTGGTCTGGAAGGGCAATTCTTCACCATATGTGGTTCCGCACATATCCAACACTTCAACGGTTTCTTCGTCTTCGACTTCTCACTCAATCTCAAAGTCTCCTCTTTCGTAGTCTTCTCTTTCGGTTTGTCATACTTCTTCTTCTTTTCATCAGAACCCTCATCAAAGTGTTCCACCAAACGATCCACAGTAGCAAAAGCCTCCTCAAGTGTCTTAATCTTTTGTCTCTTCACTTCATTCCACGCCCAAGGTTTCAGACCTATAGCAAAGTTGAACATCTTGTCCCTTTCCACCATGTCTGGAAGTTCCAAAACTGCACTTGCAAACTCTCGTTGATATGCCTGCAGATTTCCCGTTTGCTTTATATACTTTATCTTCATCCTTGCATCCCATGTTTCATCCTGTGGACTGAAGTGGGTTTGCAAAGCCTTCTTCATTTCGTCCCACGAAGTTATGTCCCCATCATTGCCATTAGCAATTTGGTCCATCCGTCTTCGCCACCACATCTTGGCATCCTTCGTCAAGAATTGAGCAACTACCTTCACTTCAATTTCCTCATCGGATAATCCCAAGCGCTCCAAGTACTGGTCCATGTCCCATAGAAAGTTGCCAAGAGTTTTCGCACTCCTTGTACCATCATAAGAATTCGGCTCTTTGACTTTGACATGAGTCACTCCTCCACCTGAGTTGTGCCTCACAGCGTTCTTCAAAACCGTGATCTCATCTCGAGCTTCGTCAAGAGCTTGCTGCAATTTCAAGATTTCAGCCAAACCTTGATCTCTTGCTTCACCAATCTTCTTGACCTCTTCTTCTATCTGTGTATACTTCCATTCTGTATACTCGTATCAGTCCTTGAGTTCTTCAAGTTCTTCTTTCATCTTCGCATAGACTTCACGAACCTACATGTTCTCGGCCTTCATCGAAGTCCAATTAGAACCCAATTCCTCCATTCGTTCCAATACCCTGTTCAGGAAAGCTTCTCCCACATTATGGCTAGATTCACCTGTCATGATCTGATATTCCTCCGCCATCTCTGCTATCTGCTTTCTTTGCGATCTCGTGTAGACCATAAACTATAAATCTGAATCACCTTTCAAACTTCTTCAATTCAAAGCCTTGGTACCAACTGTCACGTTAGTGCAGCTCGCACCAGCGTCCTTCAGTAAGCCTGGTTCACCTGAATCAAGCTCTCAATACACCTATCACGAAGTGCAACCTGTGCTTCAATCCGTCTTCTAAACCAAGCTTTGATACCAACTGTCACGCCCCTACACTGGCGGTACTCTTCCAACCGCACTATACGAGGTGCGGCACAACCGGCCCTTTTCTTTTTAACAATACTAAAGATCGTGGACTACGCCTACTTTCGATAATTTATTTTTCAACAGCTAAGCATATTCATCTTAAAACACAGCGGAAACATTCATATACTATTTATCATATTAACATCATTACCATTCAAGTGCACAGCGGATTATCATGAGAGGGGCAACTCCCTGCAATTGTGAGTCTACTCATATCAATAATGTTAATCTTCAAAATTACATACAAATTTACATCCAAAGGAAACCCCAAATTTCACCTTTACACTTATACAAATTCACTCACTGCACCTGTCGTGCAGCCTTGCCCGACCCTGGACAAAGTCGGCTGAACTGTCATTCAACTTGTTCGCCTCGTGCACGGCTCGTCCATTCGCCAACGCCTTCAACCGTCGCACAATTCTTCGTTTCATTCAACCCAGGCGCGTTTCACCAACTCGCCCTTCGTTCACCGTTCACCGTCGCACGTTTCTGCCCAAACGTGTCGTTCACCCGGACGCCCTGTCGCGCCCTCCGTTCAACCCGTCGTTTGGCCAAACGCCCTACCGCACCCTTGCCCGACGTTCGACTGGACGCCCTACCGCACCCTCGCCCGACGTTTGACCAGACGCCCTAGCGCGCCATCGCCCGGCATTTCAACCGACCACTCAGCCGGACGCCCTATCGCGCCTTCGCCTGACTCGTCGTTCGCGCTGATGCCCTGCCGCGCCCTCCAACGAACGCCCTACTGCACCCTCGACTTGTTCAGCAACCCATGTGCGTGTGCGTTCACCCGCGCCCTCGCCCTGCGCCCTGACTCGTTCAGCTGCGCTATGACCTGAATCTTGGCTCGCAATTCCTCCATTTCGGCGTGAGTGCTTCGACCCTCAACCCCCTGCACTACGCCTTGGCTTCAGACTCCAACTCTTCGCACTTCACCTTTCTCCACGCCTTGGATACTTTTGTGTTTATCCTTGGATGAATGCCTTAGCCAAATGCTAAGCTCGCCCATATATATGGTTCGCCCTCCATCAACCGTCATGTCCTCATGCCTAGCCAACCCACCATACTTCTCCATTTTAATTCCTCTCCACACGTCGGCTCGCACTTCGGCCAACCCAACTCTCCATCGTCATGTCTCCTCGTTTGGTTGGTCGCACCCACCCGTTGGCTCATCGAGACCGCACATCGGTCTATAAACCAAACAACCCAAAACACTTGGTTATTTTCCCGTTTTCTCCCCACCACACTACTACTCCCTAACTCATTGCCCTCGCGTGCCCTCGCCATGTCGCCTGCAGCTTGTGGGCGTTACACTTGTTCTCTAAATTCCAAAGACCAATGGAGCCTCTCCAGCCACAACCATCCCATATTCTTATTATTGTTTTGTGTTAGGCACACATGTTGAAATGTGGCAACAAGAATATTCCAATTTTATTGTCCTTGAATTAAGATTGAGAATTAAAATTCGAATTTAGTCTCACCAGTTGCTTGAAAAATAATTAATTAATTCATCTTGAGTTAATTAGTTGAAGAAATTCAAGCTAGAAGTCTTTGTGAAGTCATGCAACAGTTATCCCTTAAATTAAGGAAGTTTCCCTAATTAAGGAGATAAGGATGAGTTGTATTTGAGTTGTAATTAGTTAGCTCAGTTAACTGAGTTAAGTCCAGTTAAATTAGTTCCAAACAATTTGAGGAACTAATTGTGAGTTCAGTGAGTTAATGCATGCATGCATGAAACTAGTGTACTCCAGATAACTAAATATTTTCTCATAGATAACTCATGCATGTCAGTTCAAACAAAGACCCAGTTGAGATTAAAGGCAGGGACAGTGTACTATCAGTTGCAAGAATTTTCCTATAAGAAAATCTCTTGCATACAGAAAGTATTCATTCCTTGAAGATTTGCGCAGTTTTACAGTGTGTTGGAGCAGTGTGTGAGATCAGTGTCACACAAGGTTACAGCTGGAGCACCCAGGGAAAACTGCGCAAGGAAATAGGAGGCTTAGAGGACAGAGGAGAAGGCATATGAGTTGTCTATTCTGTCTATGAGCAGTAGTGAGGGATTGTACTGAGCGTTGGATAGCTGTGAGAGTTAAAGTTGTGTAATCCTGAGATATTTCCACTTGTATGATAATACAGATAGCAGGGGTTTTAGCTGAGGCTTTCCCTAGAGTATTCTTTTGTGTTTCATGTGTATTGATTCTTCTTCTCTGTTATATGTGTTATGTTTGATCTTGCTCAAATTGATTAAGCTTCCGCAAGTTTGATTGTAGAAGTAGATTAAGTATTTTGCTTTAGTTATATTGCATAATCAGGGTAATCTACAGTGAGAATTTCTACAACACAAACTAGAAACCAAACCAAATACAACTGTATATTAATTGATCTCAATGAATGATGTACATATAAATACATATAGAAATTGTTGATTCAGTGTCCGGGCATTCTTGGACTCTAATAACCAATCAACCTAACACAAACCTAATCCCGAGAATTAGTTGTCTAACATTCCCCCTTAGGCACAATACTTGCTAAGGTTTTGCAAATGGGGTAGCAAGCTAAGTGGGCTTGATTGTGGGGAAAACTCCACAGTTAAGCGCACTTGAGCTAGAGGCAATCTGGGATGGGTGACCTCCTGGGAAGTCCTGGTTACCGAGTGCAAGCTCTGGAAGTGATGATTGATGCCAAACGATTCATTTCACTAGTTTCAATCCCACTTCTTCACCCCTGTGGGCATCACCTGATGCAATGAGTGCTAGGTGGACTATTCAAAAATCATGGGAAATTAGTCAGTTATGACTACCTCTCATGGAAATATTCATAGATGAATGACCCCCTTAACGCAGTTGAATCCCAAAAAATGATATATAATATAATGCACTGCAGAAGACCCTCAATACTTAAATACATAAGAGTGGAAGGAGCTCTACTTGAATGGTTCATGAAGCACAATACTTGCTAAGGTTTTGCAAATGGGGTAGCAAGCTAAGTGGGCTTGATTGTGGGGAAAACTCCATAGTTAAATGTGCTTGAGCCAAAGGCAATCTGGGATGGGTGACTTCCTAGGAAGTCCTGGTTACTAGGTGCAAGCCCCAGAAGTGATGATTGATGCTATGTGATTCATTTCACTAGTTTCAATCCCACTTCTTCACCCCTGTGAGCATCACCCAATGCAATGAGTGCTAAGTGGACTATTTAAAAATCATGGGAAATTAGTCAGTTATGACTACCTCTCATGGAAATGGTCATAGATGAATGACTTTCTTAACACAGTTGAATCCCAAAAAATGATATATAATAAAATGCACTGCGGAAGACCCTCAATACTTAAATTCCCCCCTTAATTCGAAGGGATGTATCAAAGTCCAAGAATGAGAACCCAAAATGCAAAAATGCATCTCAGCCAAGCACTGAATATCTTTCAAAAATGGTTTTTAAAGATGACCACAAACTAACGTGGGAGAACTCAAGGTCTCAACTAACACCAGATCTGGAACCTTCACATCAATTCGAAGAGCAACCAAAAATGTGGTTTTAACTCTAGAACTATCAATGTAGTTCCTTGAACAATTTCAAATCTGGGAGTGCTCATTCACAAACTCATTTAATAAAAACTAAAGTCCCTTTGGCTACTACTCTAGCTCTAACTGATACAGGTTGTGGCTCAGTGGATTTCTGACTCAGACTCACTTGACATCTCGAACTTGTAGTAGACCATCAACAATTCTCCCCTTGTCGAATTCAGGGTGTGTTAAAATTGGCAACTAGGGCCAAATTCCACTTTGGACAGGTCTTTTGAAGAAGATAATGATGGGATTAAATTCCTCTTTTCGATAGGACCAAAATCAAACTAAATATCATCAAATTTGGATAAGGAGAAATGGGTTTTTGAATTTATGTTCTCTCACATGTAAATTATCAAGGTCGGCCTCACCTCTATGTCGACTCATCAAGCCCAATGGTCGCATTTCTTGACCTCCATCGAAGTGTACATATAGAGGTGCCTTCTCCCTTATTTTACACATATACATATCTCATTATTCTCTTTAAAATAGCCCCAAAAGAAGATCTCCAGCGAAGGTAATTAGGGCGAGGATGGGATTTATTTTGGGCCGAGTTCCTTAGGCAGGAGGTCGAGGTGTGTTTGGAGAAAGTCTGGGCTTATTTGTGGCTCATTTATCATCAACTTCAGGACCGAGTTAGAGGCAGCTTGAGGTAAGGAGGTTGAACATCTTCTTCGGTGCAGATTTGTTATAAAGGGAATCGTAGACATAGGGTAGTTTGAGTGAAGGCTTAAAGGATTATTTGGGGCAGTTTCATTTGTGATTAAGTGCAACTTCCTTATCAGAACAGGGTGCTAGACTGAAGGTGAAGTTAGGGTCTATTTTTATGTGTTTTTATACTCTGAGTTGCACTGCAGGAAATGCTACTACAGCAGTCGGTTGGAAGCACTTGTGGATAAATCTAATGGCCTAATTTGAGTCTTCCTCAGCTGTAGTCAAGAAGAGAAGGTCGCAGTAAAAGCAGAGGTTGTTACTCTTGTTTGTAGGCAAATTCATGATAATGTTGGGTCAGAGCTTCTGTAGTGTGCCTTGACAAGGAGCATCAAGTCCTTCTTCATTGTTCGATGCCTGGGAGAGGTCAGCTATAGGAGCAGCTCATTGGGAAGGATGATCAATGACTTCTCAAAACCCTAACCAAGCTGTAAGTTATGCCGACCTTACAGAACAGTTTTTTGGCAAGGCTATTTTGATTCATATTATTGTACTCTCTCACAATGCTGAACATTTGATAATAATAATACGAAGAATTGATTAAGGGTTTTCCCCATCTTGGGGTTTTTCCCTGGCTTGAGCCATATCACTGTGTTCTCTTATCTTGGCTTGTGTTCTACTCTTTCGTTTATATTCTTTCTTCAGTTACTATCAATTCGATAATGATTTGTGTGATTGCCAATGGAAATGAAATGGATTGATAAATGAGCTCATATGGAAGATTGAAGTAATTGTCCTTAGCAAAGAACATGTTATCTAAAATTAACATGGAATCAGAGCCCAAGTGAAGATAAGCCCAAGCAACAGAGAAAGCAATCAATAAGAATTTGCAATGAAAAAAAAGGATCACTGAAGGTCAAGCTTCATCACGTCAAAAGGTAGAGATATATCTAGGACCGAGCTCCATATGGCATTAAGATAAATTCAAGGCATGATCCCAAGCCATAGTCATTGAGAGTAGTCCGAAAACTTATCCAACGAAAGTGAAGACTATTTTAAGAGCATATAAACCCTAATCTGAAGCACTGAGGGGCTAATCCAAGAGCTCACACAAAGCCAAGTTACTTATCAAAGAAATCACAGTCCTGGGCACAACATATGAGGTCTGAAATCCCTAAATTAACAGGACCAAAGTACTTTTATTGAAGGTCTTGTGGCAAGCCAAGTTCCATCGTTTGCATAAATTCCTAGGAGACCTAATCATCTTATCTGAGCTAAGGTATTGTTCTTGAGAAGCATATTTAGGAGGCTGATATTATCTTGTTAATGCCTAAGTTCCCTTATGAAACTCAAATTGCCTTGAGTAGGCCAAATTGCTCTCACAGTCTCATTTATTATTGAAAGGGACAAGCTCCTATTATATACATGGGTTCGAGTTGCATTCAAATTGTCATTTTCCTATAGTAGGCCATATCTCCCTATTGAAGGTCAAATTTAATTTTTCAGATTGAGGGATGAGATCATCCCATCTTAGACGGTGAAATCCTAGTATATCAAAGACAAAATTATTATCATGAGAAATGTTGATTTGGGGTAGCATTAAATGTGCTCTAAGCCTCACATTTTGCGGGGAGGCTTGGACACATGTATTCCAAAGAACCCAGAAAGCGTTTTGGGAAATTCCACCCAAAAGTGATTTTATTAAAATAATTAATATTTTTAATGGGGTTCCTAATCTAAACTTAGGAAAAATAAAATACTAATAGGTATTAATCTAATCATGGGTGAAGCTTCTAGAAAAAGACACAGATCAAGCCAAAACGATCTGAATCGTTGATTAAGATTTAATCTGGGCCATTGGTTGTCCAACAGGAAGATATAAGAAGGGGCTTGAGGGTCATTTGGAAAATACACCAAGAGAGATCAAGAAATCGATTTTCTAAAGTGAGAAGTTCTCAAGGGAAAATTCGATTGAGGAGATTTCTTGCAGTAGAGGGGCGAGGATCACTTCCAGAGAGAGTGATTTTCTTAGCCAGAGAATCATCATCAGAGAGAGGCAGAAAGTAATCCAGTAGTGGTAGCGTTGAGCCAGAAGGGCTGACGGAGAGCCACGCAGAGGCAGTGCAGGAGCCAGTGAGGAGTCCAAAATTTGTTGAGGGAATTCGAGTTTCAAAAGCCGAGAGCCAGGGTGTGAGACCGGGAGACAGAAATCGAATCACCTGGACAGCAAATCGACCAGCCAGAGGAGTGACACAGTCCCCAAAGAACTTGACGCTGGGCTGACGCAAACAATGGGCAGAGGCAGCCAGAAAAGTCGAGGAGGCAATCAGTCTAGGGCTAGATCAGCCAGGATTTCCAGTGATAGTATGAGGTAACCTCACAATTCTTTCTGCTGGTATTTCTCTCTGTAACTGAATAACCCTGTGAGGTATTTAGAGATGTATTCAGAATTTGCTACTGCTTAATAATAGTAAACTCTCCGAGCTGTCACACTGGTTTTCCCGCATTGGGTTTTTCTAGCAACATTTGTCCAAAAATAATGGTGTCCTATGTGTTTGTATTTCCTTGCTCAATTTCTATGTTTCAGAATCATATTTAATTTGGTGTAGGCTACTTCAATAATTTTCTTCAATGTTTCAAGAAGAAATCTAAAATAAGTTTGTAATGTAATATACAATCTAGGTGAAGTAGATTCAGTTGGTTGCAGTAGGATTCCTAAGATCGTTAGATCTAGGAATTTTCACATGGTATCGGAGTTGTTGATGTGAAACCGGAAGAGCAGATCTAACACTAAAGCAAAGACCAACTTGCTGCAACAAGCAACAATTCGAATTCCCTGAGGGATTGCGCAGTTCTAGCCAGGAGGGCTATATTTTTGTAGGGGTCTCTCTCTGAGTGAGCCGATAGAGAGATAAGATTGTCGGGTCAAGAATTTTTCGAGGCAGAGGGAGCCACGCAAAGCCTCAGCACAGAGCTAAAGGGACGCAATTTTCTGCAAGCTGAGTGTTGGGAAGAAAAGTTGTTAGAAGAAAGAAGCAGATCGCAAAGTGAGGGAATACTTCTTTTCTCAGTGATTTCTTGCCGACGAAATCTGTTAAAATTGGAAACCACGGCCAAACTCCACATGGGTCATCTTATTTATGACAACTGATATTTTTCTTGGATTCCTCTCTCCGAGAGGTGTAGGATTGATCTAAAGATCATCTTATTCCGACATGTACAAATGAAGATATGAATTTATTTATATTATGGACAAATTGTCAAGGTCGGCCAGCAAGCAAAATAGGTATTCAAACCCCCAACTCATCCTCAACGTTGCATATAAAAGGAGACCTAAAGTCATTTTAACCATCATCTCATCTCACATCTCTCTCCCTCCTCTTCTGATTGGGTACGCATTTCTGGGCATTCTTCTCTCTAACATGTGCGAAGGAAAGGAGGACAAATTTTTGTTGACTGCATTGACCAACATTGACCAAGCTGCAGGGAGGTTGTTTGACTGCGTTGACTTGGAGTGTTGACTTGTTTTGACTTTAATTTGGGTGAGGTACCTTTGTCCTAGCAGGCCGCAGATCTGGGCACTAAAATCAAGGCAATCTGACCTCTCCTTTGACCAGCGTTGACTATCCTAGTGTTGGCCGCATAGTTGACTTTCATTGACTAGTTTTGACTTGTTATTGGAGGCCGAAGTTGACTGGGTTTGACTGAGCTGAATTGAGGAAGGAATTTGTCATGTTGACCAGCGTTGACTTTTCTGGTTAGGGCTTTTTGCTACTGTCATAAATTATCATATTTGTAAATTGTACTATCTCCCTATCTTTGTTGAACGATTGAAGAATATAAGAAGAATTGATCAAGGGTTTCCCCACATTGGGGTTTGTCCCTAGCTGGTGCCACATCTTATGTCCTCTTGTCTTGCCTTGTCTTCTATTGTTTATGTTTATGTTCTATCTGCATTTTACTATCATGTTGATGTGATTGCTAAACTAGATATTGATATTGGGCTAACAAAGAAATTGAAGTAAAATTGCTCTAAAGCATAGAACATACCATTGTTACCTAAAATTTAACATGGTATCAAAGTTGAGGTGAAGACAAATCCCAAGCAAGAGTGAAAAAGCAATCACCAAAGACGGTTGGACAAGGGCAAAAGGCTCAATGGGTTCCTCATCCCACTTCTCCGATGAAGACAAGCTCCGTGAAAACACTGACTATCATGGATGGAAGATGTCCCTTGATTTGTCCTTGGAAGAACAAGAAGTGTTGGATTATGTAAAGGGTAAAATCCTTGAGCCTCCTTCAAATGCACCGGCTACTGCGAAGAGCAAGTACAATAGGGCTGAAGTCAAAGCAAAGAATATTATTAGAGATTCCATTGACAAGCGTCTAGTGGCCTACATCTCTAAATTGAAGACCTCCAAAGAGATCTATGAAAAGTTGATCAACATGTTCAAGGTTAGTGATGCTAATCAAATTTTATTTCTCAAAAATAAGTTGAAAGATATTAAGGGCGGCAAGGATGAGGATATTCAATCCTACTTCTTAAGGATCAACGAGATCAAGAATGATCTACTTTCGATTGGAGAGGTCATTCCTAACAGGGAACTTATTATAACTACCCTTGGAGGACTCCCACCTGAGTGGTATATACTTAGAACCACTATATTCAACAATGATCGAATTCCAGGGTTTGAAGAATCGATGTCGAGATGCATTCAAGAAGAAACAAGAATGGTGGAGCAAGAAATGCCTTCAAATAGAAGAAACCCCACCGCATTCTCCGCTCATGCCAAAAGGAGAAATAATGCAGAAAACCTGGATCTAAGGGAGGAAGGAAGGGTAGGTGCTTTGTTTGCAATAAGTTTGGCCACTATGGAAGGGAGTGTCCAAACAGAAGGGACACATCGCATGATGATAATCACAATCATTCTAGGGGAAACTTCAACAACAAAGATCAAAGGAATGGCACGTCCTATGGCAAGGGAAAAAGGAATGCGAGACATCAAGAAAATGGTTGACCCTCCAAGAAAGCAAGGAACTTCAGCTATGAAGAATCAAATGTTGTTAACAATAAGCAAAAGGAGTACTATCTTATATCGGCCCTCTCCACGACCTCTCCACCGGACACTTTGGGGAATTCGCTAATTGATAGTGGTGCCTCAAGGCACTTCAGCAGATACAAGAAAGCTCTCTCCAATTTGATACAGAAGGAGACAAACTTGGAGATTATCCTTAGAGACGATGCCACCTATCCAATGAAGGGAGTAGGGAATGTTACCCTTCAATTGAATCAAGGTAACACTATTCATTTACACCTGACACTTTGGGGAATTCGCTAATTGATAGTGGTGCCTCAAGGCACTTCAGCGGATACAAGAAAGCTCCCTCCAATCTGATAGAGAAGGAGACAAACTTGGAGATTATCCTTGGAGACGATGCCACATATCCAGTGAAGGGAGTAGGGAATGTTACTCTTCAATTGAATCAAGGTAACACTATTCATTTACAAGAAGTACTATATGTACCTGATCTCAAGAAGAACCTGGTGTCCATTTCGGCAATGGAAGACAAAGGATTCAAGGTGGCATTCATCGATGGAAAAGTATGTGTTTGGAAAAGAAATTTTAAAGATGCTTTTACTCTCAGGGTTGACACTTTGTATCAAGTTGGAGGAATCCCATTGGGAGCCATGTCTTGCGACACATCTCTACAATCTAAACTATGGCACCAGAGGTTTTCCCATCTTCATTATAAGGCCCTACCCGATGTGAGAGAGATGGTGACAGGTACGCTCGCGTTCAAAGTAGAGCATGAAAGTGTATGTTTGGGGTATGCCAAAGGAAAGCTTACAAGGGGATCATTTCCCTCAAGTAATAGCAAGACCACGGATATATTACAATTGATCCACTCCGACATATCTGGTATGATACCTGTAAACTCTTTGGGAGGATACTTATATTATCTCACCTTTATGGATGATTATTCTCGCAAGAGCTAGATCTACTTCTTAAAAACGAAGGATGAAGTGTTCACCTAGTTCCGTCAATTCAAAGCCTTGATCGAAAACCAATCCGAGAAGAAAATCAAGATATTAAGGATTAATAATGGGACTGAGTACAAATCAAATGAATTCCATGATTATTGCAAATAAGTTGGCATTAAGAAGGAGACTACAACGCCACACACCCCCGAGCAAATTGGTGTGGCTAAAAGGAAGAATCACACTTATTGTAGAATTTGTTTGTGCCATGCTTCATGATCAAGGGCTTCCGAAGTTCCTATGGGTTGAAGCTGCAAATACCACCATGTATGTTCAAAACCGATGCCCTCATTAAGCATTGGACTCCAAGACTCCCGAAGAAATGTTCATTGGCAAGAAACCTGATGTCTCTCATTTTAGAATTTTTGGAAGTCCCGTATATTTTCATGCGCCGAAAGAGAAAAGAAGCAAATTGGGTACATCTAGGAAGCAAGGAATTTTTGTGGTCTATAGTGAAAATTATAATGGTTATAGAATTTATGTGGCTGGTCAAAGGGAAGTTGAGATAAGTCATGATGTCACCTTCGACGAAGATATAGCCCTCAGCAAGATCAAAAACCTTCCTATCCCAAGGAAGGACAAAGAAGCTGACACCGGAAAACAGGGTGCAAAAGAAGATGAAACAATGTCGGATAATGATGAACCTATGGATCTTATTGATCCTCCTCCTCAAGAGCCCTCCTCCTCCAAGAGGAGACCCTCATGACTTAGGGAGACTCTCGAAGATGCCGAGAGACATATTGCAACAATAGGGAATTTCCGTGAAAGCAAGAAGCCGAACAGGGATCAAGGATACTTGACCGTCATGAGCACTATCATTCAAAATGAGCCTTCATCATTTGAAGAAGTTGTGAAGCAACAAGTATGGAAGGATGCTATGAATGAAGAATACAAGTCAATTATGAAGAATGATGTCTGGGATGTGGTCCCTAGACCCCAGGACAAATTGGTTGTTACCTCTAAGTGGCTTTACAAAATCAAGCATGGAGCTGATGGAAGTGCAAAAAGTTCAAGGCTCGCTTTGTTGCTCGAGGTTTCTCTCAAAAGGAAGGAGTAGATTATGATGAGATATTTGCACCTGTTGCCCGATACACCACCATCTGCTCGATCATAACCCTTTTTGCCTCGCAAGGATGGAACCTACATCAGATGGATGTCAAGACCGCTTTCTTGCATGGTTCGATCAAAGAGGAATTCTATGTGGAACAACCTGAGGGGTTTGAGGTTCATGACCGGGAATCTCATGTATGCAGGTTGAAGAGAGCTTTCTATGGTTTGAAGCAAGCACCCCGGGCTTGGTATGAGAGAATTGATAGTTATCTGATGAAGCTGAGATTCACTAGAAGTGAAGCTGATCGAAACCTTTACTTTAAGATTGAAAATGATAAACCTCTCTTACTGGTACTTTATGTG
Organism: Pinus taeda; assembly: GCA_000404065.3. Classification (NCBI taxonomy): domain Eukaryota; kingdom Viridiplantae; phylum Streptophyta; class Pinopsida; order Pinales; family Pinaceae; genus Pinus; species Pinus taeda. The sequence goes on along the minus strand of APFE030760247.1, from coordinate 79,315 downwards.
GACGACCTCTTTCTAACAAGTGCAGACCCTCTCATTCACAAATGTAAGAGGGAGTTGGCTTCTGAATTTGAAATGAAGGACCTAGGACTGATGCACTACTTCCTAGGGTTGGAGGTCTGGCAAAAGCCAAAAAAAAATTTCCTATCTCAAAGAAAATATGTTGTGAAGATATTGGAAAGATTTGGGATGGTGGACTGCAAGCCTATGACTACCCCGATGGAACTTAACTTTAATAAGTTATGTGGTAGTGTTGCCGGACCTGAATTGGGAAATGCCTCTGAGTATTGTCAACTCATAGGAGCATTGATGTTCTTGGTGAACTCCCGTTCGGACATATGTTTTGTAGTTAACACGTTGAGCCAATATATGGTTGAGCCTCATCATATACATTGAATTGGTGCCAAGAATCTTCTGAGATATCTTTGAGGCACAATCACTCATGGACTGAGATACACTGCCAGAGATGTGAGACTACATGGTTATTTTGATGTTGATTGGGCTGGCAGTGTGGTGGATCGCAAGAGCACTTCTAGATGTTGTTTTTCTTTGGGTTCTACTTTGATATCCTAGATAAGCAGGAAGCATAAATTGATTGCCTTGAGCACCGCTAAGGCCGAATACATAGTTGCTAGTATGGCCTCCTGTGAAGTTATCTGGTTGAGGAAGCTCTTTAGTGAGCTATTTGGACATGTGCTAGATACCACCGTGATCCTCTGTGACAACCAGAGTGGGATCCGATTATCAAATAATATGAATTTCATGAACGCTCTAAACATATAGATATCAGGTACCACTTTATCCGGGATATGGTACAACGAGGAGCAATAAGGCTCCATCACATTGGGACTAATGAGCAGGTCGCCGATATTCTAACAAAGCCCTTGGCGAAGGTCAAGTTCCTGGCCTTCCGAGAACGACTTGGAGTCGTGGAGAGACCCTCTTATGAGGGTCCTGTATGATATGGACATTGAGCTCTGCGAGCTCCAGGGGGCTTTTTGCTACTGTCATATTCCTATGGTGTCTTGGAGCAATGAGTAACCATAGGGTGAGTGGTTCAGCCTTCCCCTAGTGGTTTGTTGTGTTACGTGTACAGGGTGAGTGGTTCAGCCTTCCCCTGTGATACCTCGTGGCAACATGTAGGCAGGATGAGTGGTTCATCCTTCTCCTGCTGAGACATCCTACCCATGCAATCTGGGACTCATGGGAAGTACCTCTCATCTGGCCAATGAGTGGGGAAATGAGGATAGGGAACACAGTACTATCGATGGACGCATCGTGTACTACCGTACTCCCTATGCTAGGAGGACCGATATTGATATAGGATCAATTGGAACTGACTTCGGGTCAGTAAGAGTGGTGTGAAACGCTCTCTTTTGATTGGAATTGACTTCGGGTCAGTAAGAGTGGTATGAGACACTCTTTTGTCTAGGACTGACTTTGGCTCAGTAGAGAACGGTATGATACATTCTCGATCAATTCTTCTTCTTCATAGTTCAACAGAGCAATGCATTGATGGCAGAGATAGTACAAATTGGCAAGATGGATTAGCAGATGAAGTTCTCTCTAGTTGAGAGGGAGTGTTAAAATTGGCAACTAGGGCCAAACTGCACATGGGTCATCTTATTTATGACTGCTGATATTTTTCTTGGATTCCTCTCTTCGAGGTGTAGGTTGATCTAAAGATCATCCGATTCCAACATGTACAAATGAAGATATGAATTTATTTATATTATGGACAAATTGTCAAGGTTGACCAGCAAGAAAAACAAGCATTCAAACCCAAAACTCATCCTCAACATTGCATATAAAAAAAGGAGACCTCAAGTCATTTTAACCATCATCTCATCTCACATCTCTCTCTCTCCTCTTGTGATTGGGTACACATTTCTGGGCATTCTTCTCTCTCGCACGTGCGAAGGAAAGGAGGATAGATTTCTATTGATTGCATTGACCAGCGTTGACCGAGCTGCAGGGAGGCTGTTTGACTGTGTTGACTTGAAGCATTGACCTATTTTGACTTCAGTTTGGGTGAGGTATATTTTTCCTAGCAGGATGCAGATCTGGGCACTAAAATCAAGGTAATTTGACCTCTCCTTTGACCAGCATTGACTATCCAAGGACTAACCGCATAGTTGATTTTCGTTGACCAGTTTTGACTAGACTTTTTTCAGACTATTTTGGATTGATTAGACTTGCTGTTGGAGGTCAAAGTTGACTGGGTTTGACCGAGCTAAATTGAGGAAGGAATCTTCCCTGTTGACCAGTGTTGACTTTTTTGGTTAGGGCTTTTTGTTGCTGTCATAAATTATCAGATTTGTAAATTGTACTCTCTCTCTTTGCTGAACTATTGAAGAATATAAGAATTGATCAAGGGTTTCCCCACATTGGAGTTTGTCCCTTGCTAGTGCCACATCTTGTGTCCTCTTGTCTTGGCTTGTCTTCTATTGTTTATGTTTATGTTCTATCTGCATTTTACTATCATGTTGATGTGATTGCTAAACTGGATATTGATATAGGCTAATAAAGAAATTGAAGTAAAATTGCTCTAAAGCATAACATACCATTGTTACCTAAAATTTAACAAAATCAGTGTTTCTCATTTGTTGAGTAGCTGAGGAGCAGCGGACTTACTAGCTCCATCAAGGAGTGCGTAAGCCAGCCTAGAAGCTACGCAATAGGGATAAAGAGGGAGTTGTTCAACAGTTTTCCGGAGGATATGGCAACCAGTGGCTTGAGGAATCAAGACAGGTTAGACAAAGCTTCTAACTACGTCATCTGGAAGGCTAGAATGTCTTTCCTTCTAGATGAGCATGCCCTCAAGACGTATGTTGATAGTGTGGTAGTTGTCCCTACGAACGCAGATCCGCTGAAGAAGTATAAAGCTGAGATGGCGAAGGCGAAGAGGATGATCCTGGATGGAGTCAAGGATTATATGGTATGTCACGTTGCTAGCAGAGGAACTGCTAAGGAAATGTGGGATGCCTTGGCCACATTGTATCAGGGATCTTCCAAGCAATGGAAGATGCACTTAGAACATAAGTTGAGATATGTGCAGATGCAGAAGGGAGAACGATTCCTCATGAAGCTAAAGGAGACCCGTGATGAGTTGTCAGTTGCGAGGCACACACCTCAGGATTCGGAGTTAGTGAGACTGGCTCTAAATTTCGTCTCGGATGAATGGCAAGTCTTTGTCTAGAGTATCCAAGGCAGAGTAGCATTGCCAAATTGGGACGAGATGTGGGCAGCTATGAAACAAGAAGAGCTAAGGAGAGACCTAGTCAAGGTCAAACTTGACGAAAGCAGCAACAACAGTGGGTCGAAGCCCAAAGTAGAGCAAGAGGATAACGCGGCCCTCGCATCAAAGGGACAGCAAGGGAAACAAAGACAAAAGAAAGATGTCTCCAAGGTGAAGTGTTTCAAATGTGGCGAGATGGGCCACTATGCATCCCAGTGTCCTTTGAAGAAAAAGGACAAGGATGAGAAGCATGATCCTAAGGTTAAAGCCGCAAAGATTGAACAATAGGAGGAGTTCGCCATGACAGCCAAGACGCCTCCAGGAGGGAGGTAGGCTGATATAGAACTGTAATTTGATAGAGCTATAGATGGGCAGGATCCTTGAGGAGCCCACCTCTTGGATCATCACCTTGCTACGAAAGCACATGATCAGTAGTAGGAGGATGGAGGAGTTTTTAGTTGGTACCATGATGTGGTGGAGCGACAGATGCAGTAGTTAGCAACGCCAGAACTTGAGCAGCACAGAGCAGAGAGACAACAGTGCATGGAGGCATAGTACAGAGCTTCAACAGCGCGGTGGCTTCAGAAGACAACGTGGACTAGCAACAGTCAGGGTTTCAGCACCAAGGTGTATCCCCGTGATACTTATCCAGTCTTGGGTGTTTTCAGTTGCCTCTCTCAACAACTGAGTTGCAATACGAATGCAATGTTAGCTGTGGCAGTGCTAGCACCATAGAAGATGCAACATTTGAGAGGGAGTTGTAGTACAGATGTAGCATTGGCAGTGGCAGTGTCAAAGGCAGCAGTATAGTAGCAGCAGCAGTGCAGTAGTTGATGGACAGCATGTCAAGGATCAGCAGCACAGAGGACGATGCTTCAAAGTCAGAGAAATATGCAGTAGCCGTGTATTACTAGAGCACATTCCTTGCTAAGAGGAAGTGTTGATTTGGGGTAGCATCGGATGTGCTCTAAGCCTCAAATTTTGCAGGGAGGCTTGAGCACATGTATTCCAAATTATCTAGAAAACATTTTGGGAAATTCCACCGATAAGTGATTTTATTAGAATAATTAATATTTTTAATGGGGTTCCTAAATCTAAACTTAGGAAAAATAAAATATTAATGGGTATTAATCTAATCATGGGTGAAACTTCTAGAAAAAAGATACAGATCAAGCCAAAACGATCTGAGTCTTTGATTAAAATTTAATCTAGGTCGTTGGTCGTCCAACAGGGAGATATAAGAAGGGGCTTGAGGGTCATTTGGAAAATAAACCAAGAGAGATCAAGAAATCGATTTTCTGAAGTGAGAAGTCTCAGGAGGAAAATTCGATTAAGGAGATTTCTTGCAGCACAGGGGCAGAGATAACTTCTAGAGCCAGAGAATCATCAGTTGAAGAATCATCAGCAAAGAGGGGCAGAGAGTAATCTAGTAGTGGCAGCACTGAGCCAAAGGGGCTAATGTAGAGCCACGCAGAAGCCAGTGAGGAGTCTGAAATTTGCTAAGGGAATTCGAGTTTCAGAAGCAGGGAGTCGAGGTGTGAGAACGGGAGGCAGAAATCAAATCTCCTGGGCAACAAATCGATCAGCTAGAGGAGTGACGCAGTCCCCAGAGAGCTTGATATTGACTTGACGCAGACACTATGCAGAGGCAGCCAGAAAAGTCGGGGAGGCAATCAGTCTGGGGCTGAATCAGCCAGGATTTACAGTGATAGTGTGAGGTAACCTCGCAATTCTTTCTGCTGGTATTTCTCTCTGTAACTGAATAACCCTGTGAGGTATTTAGAGATGTATTCAGAATTTTCAACTGCTTAATAATAATAAGCCCTCAGAGCCGCTACACTGGTTTTCCCGCATTGGGTTTTTTCGAGGACATTTGTCCAAAAATAACAGTGTCCTATGTGTTTATATTTCCTTGCTTAGTTTCTATGTTTCAAAATCATATTTAATTTGGTGTAGGTTGCTTCAGTGATTTACTTCAATGTTTCAAGAAGAAATCTGAAATAAGTTTTTAATGTAATATACAATCTAGGTGAAGTAGATTCAGCTGGTTGCAGTAGGATTCTTGAGATTGTTAGATCTAGGAATTTTCACAAGCAAGGGTCCAAATTCATTTCTTCCAAGGGTGTTGAAGTGCTTACATTCTTAAGCAGAACTCCATTGCTAGTCAGCTAAAATGCATTAGTCTATTAAGGATCGGTTTTGTTCCTATTGAGGCCAATCTAATCAAACAGAAGGATCGAGTTTTGTACTAGATCGAATTGTTGTCAGTAATCCTGAGAAATCGAATTCACTATTAATATGTCCATTTCATTTTGAATTGTTGAGAAAACAAGATTCGATGTCATGCTAATAAAGCATCATCTCTAGAAGGGCAACTTTTTTGTAGAAGAGTTATTGAAGTCTTAAGATTTATATGTTGAAGAAGACTCGAGGTTTAGCTCAAATCTAGGCTTGCAAATTATAGTATAAAGATAATTAATGACTTCTCGCAGTGGGGACTCTCTCCTATCTATATAAATGGAAGCTTTCAGTCCATAAAAATGTCTTATTCCATAACAAAGATTCAGTTAAAAGTCATATTGGCAAGCAATCTTGGCAAAGATCTTGGATCACGTAAGAAGGAACGATCTCCCTAGAAGCTTGTAGACTTGAAGATATCATTGAAGTCAAAGATAGCATCACTTTTGAAGGAATAATCTAAAGCAAGAGGGCCATTTTAAGAAAAGCATAATTGTCTTCTTTCGAAAAGTTATCCACTATAAAGAAGCTACGGGTATCTACTGCAGCACCTTTGTCTTTAGCACCTTGGATAAGGGGTGAAGTACCTTTGAAGTCTTCAAGATCAGTTATAAGAACCTAGCATCCCATTGCTTGCCTTTGATCATGAAGTACAAAAGTAGATGTGGTGGCAAAGACACTTGGAGAGGATTTCTAGACACAGATTTGGATGTGCATCTTGATCGCATGACCCAATCTATGAGAGCGAGGAGGAACCTTATCTGGAGAGTTAAAACTCTATCCGAATTCAAAGTCAATTGGATAGATAATAAAGGAATATTTTTCTACTGCCATTGTGGCTTCAACAGCTTCTGGTCTTTCTGATCTGGGCTATCCGATCTATCTCCATTATTTATCTCCATGACAATAGATAAGCATGAATGAACAAGTTAGCAAAGGTTTTGGCAAATTGTTCGAATCAACAGATGATTTGGCCCTAGATATCCCTGATTCCTCATGCGGTAGGTGATGACACTTCCTCTGACCTTTCTGACCAAATCATCGAAATCTCTTCCAAAGGATTCGAAGGAGGTTGAGGTAATTCAGAAGGAAGAGCAAAGCTATTGTCAGCTCTTCATATGGACAAAGATACCTAGATGAGAAGAACATCCTTATAATGAATTGGGTAATTTAATGCAATTATCTAGCAAGCACATTGTTGAAAGTTAGATGACCAACTAAAGTAAGACTTCAGTGGGAGCTATAGAATCCCTGGAGAATGGCTTGATGACTCTTGCCCAATGATTATTTCAAGAAGGATAATCATGTCAAACGACATTGACGAAGGCAATACATGATAGTTGATTGATAACTGATAATATTTGTTACCTGAGAAGCAGCGTGACTATAATGGGCTGACTTTGGCACATGGACCAAAGGATTAATAGCAGGGTGTAGATGGCTCGATGGTTATGATTTGGGCAAGGTTACTTTCCTGATATTTAGAGGGAGTTATGGTCAAGCTATGATGCTTGAATGCAACTATTGATGATGTCTGTCTAACAAATGATGATCCTCTCATTTATCAATGTCAGAGGGAGTTGACTTTTAGAAGTCAAGATGAAGGACCTAAGTTTTTTCCTGAGCTTAAAGATCTGACAAGAGGGAGAAGTTACTGATTCGGATATAGACAACTTGTGGACCCTGGTGTTCTTGATAAACACCTGATCAGCCATATTCCATACTACGAAGATTTTGAGACAACTTATGGTTAAGCCTCATATATTGAATAGTTTCTCATTAATATTTACACTGCTAAGGATTGTTGGACTGGTAGTATGGTGAATGGAAAGAGCACATTTAGGTGTTGGATCTCTTAGGACCACCCCTTATCTTCGTAAATGAATCAAAGACTAAAGTTTGTTGCTCTAGGAGCATCGTTGAGGTTGAATGAATAAAGCAGCAAGCATGGCTTATTATGAAAACATTTGAGATAGCTCTTCAGTTAGTCATTTGAGCACGTGTTGGAAACCACCGCTTGGCATCAGGTACCACTTTATTTGGGATATGGAACAATGCGGAGCAATCTAGCTCCATCATTGCAGGATGGGTGTGCAGGTTACCAACATTCTCTCAAAACCCCTTGGTAAGGATATGTTTAACTTCCTTCAAAGATAGGTTGGGAGTCCTGGAAGTGGAAAGACCCTACTATGAGGGTTTCGGTTGAACATTGAGCTTTGGGAGCTCCTGGGGGCCTGGGGTACTTCTTTGAGCTATGAGCGACCATAGGGTGAGTGGTTCACTCTCCCCTATAGGTGTGCGGTGTACAGGGTGAGTGGTTCATCTGCCCTTGTGACAGATGACATGTGTGTATGGTAAGTGGTTCACCTTCCCCTACGATTGATGACACATGTGTGTAGGGTGAGTGGTTCACCTTCCCCTACTGTTGATGACATATGCATAGGATGAGTGGTTCACCTTCGCCTATGGCATATGAGCAGGATGAGTGGTTCACCTTCTCCTGCGAATACCACAGTTAGTGATGCATTTAGGCATCTACTTGTGGACATGTCAGTGGGACGTGGTTCATCCTTTCCCCATGCGTAGGATCCTACCTAAGATTGATTGGTTGGCATGCATGTAGGAAGTGGTTCACCCTTTCCCTACTCATTGATTTGCATATGCGTAGGATGTGGTTCATCCTTTCCCTACATATGGTTATGACATGTGTTTGTAGGATTTGGTTCATCCTTTCCCTACGTATGGTTATGACATGTGTTTGTAGGATGTGGTTTCTCCTTTCCCTACATGTGGTTGTGAGCAGGATGTGATATATTCTTTCCATGTTGATGTTCTTGGATCATCCTACCCATGTAGTCTGGGACACATGGGAAGTACCTCTCATCTGACCAATGAGTTGGGAAAAGTGGTTTGGGACCATAGCACTACCGATGGATGCATTGTGTATTGTCGTACTCCCTATGTCTAGGATGAATGGTGTTCAACAAACTTGATCACTTGGGATCAAGTCCAATTGCAGTTTTTCATCTGGTTATGTGGACTGACTTTAGTCAATGGAGAGTGGCAAGGTCTTGTGACTCACTCTCGATCAATTCTTCTTCATTATCTATATCAGTTTCAACAGAGTTGAGAGGAGGTGCAGTGATGGCGCATAATGATAAGATGGCATGATAATAAATGGATTGGCAAGGGAAATTCTCCCTAGTTGAGAGGGAGTGTTAAAATTGGCAACTAGGGCCAAATTCCACTCTGGACAGGTCTTTTGAAGAAGATAATGATGGCATTAAATTCATCTTTTCGAGAGGACCAAAATCGACCTAAAGATCATCAAATTTGGATAAGGAGAAATGGGTTTTTGAATTTATGTTCTCTCACATGTAAATTATCAAGATCAACCTCACCTCTATGTCGGCTCATCAAGCCCAATGGTCATGTCTCTTGACCTCCATCGAATTATATATATAGAGGTGCTTCTCCCTCATTTTACACATACATATCTCATTTTTCTCTTTGAAATAGCCGCGAAAGAAGAAGATCTCCAGCGAAGGTAATTAGGGCAAGGATGGGATTTGTTTTGGGCCAAATTCCTCAGGCAGGAGGTCGAGGTTTGTATGGAGAAAGTTTGGGCTTATCTGTGGCTCATTTATCATCAACTTCAAGACTGAGTTAGAGGCAACTTGAGGCAAGGAGGTCGAGCATCTTCTTGGGTGCATATTTGTTATAAAAGGGAGCCGCAGACCTAGGGCAGTTTGAACGAAGGCTTGAAGGATTATTTGGGGCAGTTTCTTTTATGATTAAGTGTAGTTTCCTTATCAGAATGGGCCGCTAGACTGAAGGTGAGTTTGGGGTCTATTTTTATGTGTTTTTATACTCTGAGTTGGGCTACAGGAAATGCTACTACAACAACTAGTTGGAAGCACTTGTGGAGAAACCTAATGGCCTAATTTGAGTCTTATTCCTCAGCTGCAGTCAAGAAGAGAAGGTCACAGTATAAGCAGAGGTTGTTACTCTTCTTTGTAGGCAGATTCATGATATTGTTGGGTCAGAGCCACTGTAGTGTTCCTTGACAAGGATCATCAAGTCCTTGTTCATTGTTCGATACCTGGAAGAGGTCATCTATAGGAGCAGCTCATTGGGAAGGATGATCAGTGACTTATCATAACCATAACTAGGTTGTAAGCTATGTCGACCTTACAGAACAGTGTTTTGGCAAGGCTATTTTGATTCATATAATTGTACTCTCTCTCTCTCTGTTGAACATTTGATAATAATAATAAGAAGAATTGATCAAGGGTTTCCCCATCTTGGGGTTATCCCTAGCTTGAGCCATATCATTGTGTTCTCTTGTCTTGGCTTGTCTTCTGCATATTTTGTTTATGTTCTTTCTTCAGATACTGTCAATTCGATAATGATTTATGTGATTGCGAATGGAAATGAAATAGATTGATAAATGAGCTCATATGGAAGATTGAAGAAATTGTCCTTAGCAAAAGAACATGTTATCTAAAATTAACAGGGTGAGAAGTATTCTTCATCACTGCAAGACTGGTCAACATTCTCGAACATATCCCAAGGTATGACCTGTAAATCTTCTTGTGTGTTTTCGACCAATCTCAAGAAGAAATCCATCCGAAATTTAGTTTCTTTCTTGCAGTAGTCTTATTTCTGGAACATATTTTTGCATAATGATAGTGCTTTCCACAATGCTCACACAGGTGAAGATCAAAACACTGATCTTTTACATGTCCAACTTTGCTACAATGTTAGCACCGATCAATTTGTATTGGAACAACACCATCCAAAAATCCAACACTTTGAAATTGTATAGGTTTAGCAAAATTAGGAATATGAAAAGATACAACCAAGACATCTTTGTTATATCCCAAACCAATTCTTTGTTTGTTATGTGTAATCTCTTCCCATGATCTTATAAAAGTTTTGGGAACTGTAGGTTTCACAATTGTATGCAAATGACTCTCGCATACACTTGCCTGAACATGACTTTCCATTGCACCCAAATTTTCTCCTGACGTGGCTTCATTACTCTTCGACTGTTGTTTGGAATTAGGACCGTCTCGTTGTACTTGAGACTCAATCTGGGGAAATTCAACTGTCTCCAATGCATCATGTAAACGAACTCTAATATCAACAAGAGTTACTTTATTGATGTTTACAGTTTCGTCTGCAGTACAACGAATGAGATTGTTTAAGAATTCTAATACATTTTTAATTTTAGCCATTTTACTCAATCTCAAGTGTCGGGTTCAACCAAAAATGCACGCGTTTACAAAGCAAATTTGACAAGTAGGATGAATAAACTTTCAAAGAAATGGTAAGCCTTCAAGGTGAAAATAATCGTTGTTCCAAGTTTAAAATCTCCTTTTAATTTTCATCAACCCTTTGACCCATTTGAAGCATTTTCTCCTCACATCATAACTTTAACTTTGACCCCTTTTAACTTTACTGAATTGCAAAACTCTACAAAAGATGCCAAAAATGCAAACAACGCACAATATTAATGCGTATGAGAAATTGTCAAAATACATCCCAATCAATCTTCAATCACAAGTTGTTCAAACAATGAAATAGATCATTCCTTAGGTACTGGGACAAAAATATTCCTATAAGAACTCATACGGAGTTGCAGGTCAGATTTTTTATATTCAACAGCCAGATGGTCATGGGGTCTAGCACAGAACTGTTATCCAAATAGATACGGGCAGAGTGTTATCAACAAAAAGAAAACCACGTAGGTTCCAGCACGCCTGACTCGGCAACACCAACTTCCTTAATCATTTTACTGTCCTCATAACTCCATTTCGTCCCACGAATAGCAAAACCTAGTATAAATATTGTTTGTTTATACTTAAAAAACTCACAACCCCTTGATAATATATGACAGTACAAACTAGTACAAGAGAATTCACCTTGTCTTGCTCGAAAGTCGAGGCAGACATGGAATACCTTCAACGAAAGTGTTTCGTGTTAGGGCCTGAGGCACATCAAAATCAATCCACACATAATTATACTTCCAAGATTAACGGTGCACACCGCAGTTTAACTAGGGAGGATCCAAAATTTTTGTGTCTTCAACTTTGCAATCGTCGGCTCTTTAGTTTCTTCACTAGTGGTGGCGTCCTGCTAGCCACAACTTTGATATGCGCTCTTTCAACCGAATCTTATTTTGCTATCTTTGTCTGTACGAAGACGCACACACAACTTTGAAACTCCTCCTTCAACAATGTAGATTATCGAGGAGTTTAACAACCAAAACAATTATTTTCCTAACAATAAGTGAATATGTGCAACTTCATAAAGTTGTCCCTGTCATGAAAATCGACCCCTAGAAGTGGGGTTCGTTTACTCTATCAGATTCAACTCATCCAGGGTGCAAAAGCGGACACATACAACTTAGCGTAAATAACAAAACAAACAATGTAAGGATGTTGTTGATATAGTCAAATTGTGATTCAACAAATAGCCTAGGGTTTAACCACTTTCAGAAATGGTAAACCTATTCATTAAATGACTCATTCTCTTCAGCGTCGGACTGTAAGCAATCAAGGAATCTCACGATGGGACCACGTTTGCAACGTCACTCTTTTGTTCCAACTTGCTTCAAGTAGCACCGTTATCAGAAACTGAAATTTGTCCACAGTCATCTATTCTCTTTTATGTGTTTGATCAGGCATTCTGAGTCAAATTCTCGTCGTTCTCTCCTTAATTGGATGCCGCAGTCTCCTATCTCTTCTTGTAGTTATTTGCATCGAATCTTGTAGTTATATGATTATTAAAACATGATTTTGAAAGTAATATTTGTTTTTAATAAAACTTCATCTAATGTTAGCGATCCACAATGACAGAAAGGCATAGGAAAAAAAATTAAACACGTAAAGGAAGTTAATGGCCATCAACAATCATATTGACATATTTAAGACGTTGCCAATGTATGTTCATAGTGGAACACTTTAGCTACTGGTTTATTATTCAAAGGAAATAATTTCTCCAAGTCGACCATTTGTAACGCATTTGGAGTAGATTTAGCAAAGGTATGTACGGTGGGCGTATGGTGAGTCTTTCCTTTGTAACTGCGTACTTCTTTGCTCTGACTGGAACTGCCTTTCGCATCAATAACAAACATAGACAATTGAAGATAACAAAACGCCGATTTAGTAGAATGTTTATCCAGTTTCTAGCAACAATTCCATTTCGCAGTTTCATATGGCGATTTTCATTCAAGAAATTCCAGTGTTGAAACTATTTCACAAGCCAACACACTACTTCTCCTTTAATGCATATCGACTTTCCTTAAACAATTTTTTCTACACAGTTTAGAGATATGACTATCCCCAACTAGCTGCCGGTCTCAAAGAATTTTGTTCACCAAAGTCTCGGTTTTCTCTATTGGGTTGTTTATACAGAGCCTCATCACTGACAACCTCTCTAGTTGAATGATTATAACCGCCATAACCACTTCTTAGTTTTCTCTTTAAACATAATTTGTAAGGACTAAATAATAGCAGTGTAAAAATGTCTTTAGATACATTTCTTTATTGGTTATTATTAACGTACTGGGTAGCCAAAACAAAGAAACGGAGAATGTGATGTGATACGATGTACCTTTATCTCAATGCAAAAAATAAAATCCAATTCGTCCTACCAGAGCTTCGTTTCCATTACCAGAACTTCACCGAATAGCAAACCTCTTTGCATTGGGCTAACCACATGCTTGATAGCAGGACTTGGACTTGCATCTTCCACACAATCAATCTCTTCACTCCCTGGCTTGTGTAAGTATGTCTACTCTCAATGCCGTAACGGTCTAAACCAAGAGATCTCTTACCAAGATCATACTCACGACCTCAAGCCACAAAAACTAGTGGCACATTCTATTTGACAAAGCAAATTAACCGTGCTCTAATACCACCGTTACACACACAAACTAGAAACCAAATACAATTGTATATTAATTGATCTTAATGAATGATGTACGAAATGTACAGATAAATACATATAGAAACCATTGATTCAGTTTCCGGGTCTTCTTGGACTCTAATAACCAATCACCCTAACACAAACATAATCCTGAGGATTAGTTGTCTAAAACCTTTTCCATGTCTTCTCCTACGAAGAGTCAAGCAATATCTAAGAATATATCTTCGTCCTCTCCATCAAGATTGTCGTAGCTAACTTTAAGACTTGTTTGTATATTGGTGGGAACTATGTTGGACAATTTGCACAATTGGTCTTGCCAATACTCTATCTTAGGGTTTTCCAAGTAAAGTAACATCCCTTTCACTTTGAGAGACAACGACAATCCTTGGCACACCTCCAAAAACTTTCTAACCACTTGTTCAAAACCCAAAACAAGGCAAGATTTGTGGCAACCATGCAAGCAAAAAAGCTCTTGAGAATGTTCTTTATCGAGGTTGGTCAGCTTGTAAATGGATGGCTCTCTCATTCCATACCTCATAAAGATACCCTTATCGCGGGATGTAATTAAAATCAAGCTACCTGAACGAAGGTCATCCTTCACAGTTGAACATAACGCACGCAACTGTTCAACAAAATCCACATCATCTAAAATTATGAATGCTCAACAACGTGAGACACGATGTGTGAACATCCCTATGTCTTCATCAATGATATCAATTGCCTGCTCCTGTCTAGTCAAGTCCTTATAAAGTTTACTCTGAAACGATGTTAAAGAGCTTCTAGTTGCAACTTCTCTTACATCAAATAAAAAGCAGGATCGATCATAACTGATCTCCTACTGTTGAAAAATTCTTTTGCTAGAGTAGTCTTGCCAACACCACCAAGGCCCTCTCCAAGACCAAGACACAAGTCCTCTTCCTCCTTTTATTCTCTCTCGGTTCCTTCTGCTCTCCTTTAATAGTAATATTGAATCATAGTCACACGGAGACCTAGTCACATACTTGTGCCTTCTCCTGAGTGACATTGATCTCTTCTTAGCGGTGAGACAAAGATTATGTCGAGGCCTTTGCTGTGATACAACGCCAAGACAGTGAGGAGACATCACAGTAGTATCACCGAAATTTCATTTACCTTTCTCTGCTCCAATCCGCATTGCAATTATACTAAGATTCTATGCATGCTTATCTAAGCTTCTTCCTGAACTTGTCATTGTAACTCCTGAACTTGTTGTTGCAATGGATTACCGAATTTCTGAGAGTGATCCGAACTTATATTCACTGCCACTTCTCGTCCGAAACCACAGAGACACATCCGAACTTCTATCTGTAATTGACATCTGAAAATCTCAGAGATATTCTCGGATTTTTGTGTATCATGTGAAGAGCCTGCCCTTGTATATATAGTAGTTCGTCCTATAAAGAAGCTGACATGTTCATCTGAATAGGTGTGTCTTTATTTGGAGAGCCGACATGAATTCTTTTCTTCCTCTTGAAGCAGACATGAAGAGGAGGACTAGTGCTTTTCTTTGGAGGGTTGCTAGACAATTCTATAGACATATATTTGTAACATGCCCAAGAAGGGCTCTTCATACATGACATTAATTCTTTTTCCAATTCCTAAAGGCTCACAATGGGAGCCACTAAAAATAAAATATCTTGCTCATGAAACCCATCAAGCAAACATTACAATGATAATTTTATTTTCTTCTTTTCATGATTTACAAAACTCACAATTACATGTCATTATGAAGACCGAACCTAATTACATTGTTCAACAAAGATAAAGAGCCCCGAATCTGGCAAGTAATGATCATGGAGATAAGTTTGTAAGTGATATTACAAAGAGAGATCGGTCAAAAATCCAAGAAGTTTGATGGATGTGAAGTCTTGGGAATGAGAGAAATGAATGTGGAGTTTATGACCCCCGAGACCAAACCAGAAACACGTGACTCCACCACATTCAATAGATCTTGACCCATGATGTCAAAGAAATGTAAGAAGAGTTCAACAGTCCATCCGTCCGAACTAGAGCATTTGTCCTTTGCAAAGGACTTAAGCACCACTAGGATATCCTCAATAGAAATAGGATTGCTAATCTCCTATTTCAATTCAGCAAGAAGATATTTGGAAAAACATCTACCCCCCATAATTGGTCATCAGCACCGACTCCATGCCTCCTAGTGAACAAATTCTCAAAGTACACTACAACTTCCCTTTGAATGTCAGTCATATTACGAACTCCCCCCCCCCCGAAGCAGTGTCCATCTCCCAAATAGCATTAGTATTCCTCCTCTGAGATGCAAAGTGTTGAAAAAAGCAGGTTTTCTGATTTCCCTCCTTTATCCAAATTGCACGGCTTTTTAACCTCCATGTAGCCTCGTGAAGTTTTAAAATTTGCCTTTTCTTTTGTTCCAAATCCTCCATCAGCTTCAATTGGGATGAGGTTGTAGACACAGGGTCCAAATTGCTATCGAGCCAATCCAGTTCTTGATCAATCCTAGCCAAGTCCTCCCTCATTTTGTTCTTTCTCCCGTGCTCCTAGACCCGAACAATACCTTTTAAACTATTTAATTTATAGTATATTTTAGTCATCGTCGAATCAAACCCAGAAACATCCATCGAGACCCAGGAGGAATTAAAGTCCTCCTTGTCAAGCCATGTTTTGTTAAACTTAAATGGAAGTCCCCTCTACATGTCTTCCTCCCTCCAATGCAAAAGAATGGGCAAATGATCTAAAATTCTGACTTGAGAAATCCACCACTGAACATTCCCTAGCATCACCATAGGGTTCTCATTTATCATAAATCTATCAAGTCTCTTCCTGACATGGTCCTAACAAGGCAACCAATGCACCAAGTAGGGCCAAGGGGAAAAGAGCGAACATCCACCATGTTATTCTCCGCAAATAAGTTTGACAAAAAAGTGCCCATGGAATCTAACCCCTGCTACAGGAACCCCAACATTCACCCTCAGACAGGACGGCACTGAAATCCCCTGCAATCTTTAACATACCATGTGCCTCCATTCTCTACCAAAAAGCCCATCGGTCCCGATATGGGGCATAGACGTTGAATAAATGCAATGGACATGGAATACCCTTGATAAACCCAAACAATAAAATCCCTACAAAACATTTAAAGGCCTTTAATCTAACCCTTTTAGGGTCCCACAGAACCACTAAGCCACCAAATAAGCCACAAGAGTCTACAGCAACAAGGTACCAGCTGGGGCAAATAGACAAGAAATATAAAAAAGCTTTCTTCTATGGAGACATGGTTTCCTAGATGAAGATAATAGAAGGGCAGGAAAATGAAATTGAACTTACCAACGTGTTTGACATAAAATCTTTGGATTTAATGGTGTCATTGGATCCAATAACCCTATGTCAAGTGCATTATGATTCATGCAATTTCTGCATGGGACATAGTATTTTTCAATTGACCGCAAATCATGCTTGGTGAATGATATTTGTCATGACAATTAAGGTGTTCAATTGTTTATATACATCTTTGAAAATGGAATGGATAACAACAATTGGTGAGTTAAATTATTTTAAAATATTTTTATTTTAAATGGAAGATCTTCCCAAAATATGACCTAAGAGGATACCTCCAATTCTGTGTTGGAGTAAATTTACAATGGAATTCAAGTCTTCTATGCAAAAAAGCTAAGAATGCGGAGTCTCCAAAACCTCTGCTACATAATATAGGTTTCAAATATTTTTATTTTAAAATGAAGACTCCATCTTCCTCGAAAGAATTGGAAATTTGAATAGATGGTAACGATTACGTTGTTAAAATGTTTATATTTATCTTGGAAATAGGGATGGAGAGTGGCAATCACTATGTTTAATTATTTAAATATATTTTTATTTTAAATGGAAGATCACATTTCCCAAAAGACTTGAGAATGTGACGCAAGATGGTACACCCCCCCTTATTAGATAAATTCATGGTGGAATTCAAGCCTTCTATGCAATGTTGGGAATGTAGACTCTCCAAAACCTCTATTGCATAATAGAACCACACAAAATTCACAGCCCCAGAATCCTACAAGCATTCAAGTTGCACATCCACTATTATCTATTCTTCTGTAGCACAAAGAATTGGACACTACAAAGCATAAGTATGTCCATGTTCATCATAATTGAACCCATTCACAAACCATCTCATAATATAACGCAATCATGACTCACCATATTGGACTCCAATAAGCAACCTATGGGTTATGCGCCCGCAATGTTTCTCTGGTAAATGTCCCTGCATGCAATTGATGTAATATTGCAGTATACAAGAATACATTGGACTATATTTGACCTTACACAAAGTATTAGATCATCCAAGTCGCAACCACATGCAAAGAATTATAACTTCGATGCATGATCTTCACATAGACCCTTCCCTACACAACTCTCAATCGCAGGTGTATCTTCACATCTGGATAACATTTTTACATAGAGATATATAATGGCAAGAATTCACAACAAAACGATTCTCCACAAGAACAAACATTATCCACATTTGACATCCCTACAGCATTAACCACCTAAGCAATAGAAATGTAATCTACAACAATATATACATAACTAGGTAGAAATATAATCACACATATTCATTTACAATTGCATTAAAATTTGATGTGGAAACGTAGAGGTAAAACCACCATTCATTGCTCGACCTCTCTCTGTTAATTTTCTTGAAACTCTGCAACTACTTAGATGAATAATTGAAAACGAGGCAACTGAAACCAAAATTATTTTCACCAAGATTCACAGTTTCTTAACAATCTATAAGCAGCAGAAAAATAACAGAGATAAAAACATACGCACACAAAATTCACACACTTGTTTTACTTAAGAAACCCAAAAGGGAAAATTTGCTTTCTTTGTTCTGGTATTTTATTGATTGTTCTTGAGCAAATGGATCTATTACAATTCATGCTACTACTGCAGCCAGTAACCTGTCTCTGATGAAGCACTAGGCTTCTCCTCACTATTCTCAGCTCTGCACAATAGATCTTTGTTGAAGACAATCTAGACCTGCTCTAGAATCTTGATCTTCTTGCTCCTCAATACTTGTGCAATTCCTGGCTCCTAAATCCTTGCGCACTTGCTCCTATTTCCTAGCACACTTGGGCTCCTATTTCCTTGCGCTCTAGCTCCTAGTTCCTTGTGCACTTGGATCCCTATTTCCTAGTGCACTTGAGCCCTATTTTATTGCGCATAATAGCTCCTCAATTATGTGCATACCACAATGAAGGATTGATCATTGATCTTGTGCTTTCATCCTTCTCTTTATAAATAGAATTTGAACAATGCAAGGAGGCCTAGTTCAATTAGCAGTTCACTCGAGTTTCCTTCAATTGTGATTGAGAGTTAATTGAAAACTCAACCCATTCTCTCTCCAATCAACACTGGAGTCTTAACTAATTCTCTTTCCAATCAACACTGAAGTCTTAACTCTTTCTAAATGAACTCTAATTGAACTTGTCACTGCCACCTCGTCCTGTAGTCTAACTGAAGAAGGCTCCACTTAACTAAAGCTCCAACACGATGCATGAAAACTTGATGACCATTCTAGTGAACTGGAAATCAACTCATTGTAAGTGAATTCTATCTCCTGGACACTCATGCTAGAGAAAGACAAATATGTGGTCTTCACCAACCAAGGCACAAGCCAAAAGACCTTCCATCGCTACATTTTCAACACTCTCTCTCATTTTTATAGAAAATAATTACAATGGCTCAATGGTTGCAAGCCAAAGGCCACAATGATCTCACCCATTACCTCTATCTCATTCTCCTTAAGATCTCCTCTGTTCTTCTTTGAGTCGGCTTTTGTCCCATCTTCGAGCCTCCATGTTGCATTTACTTATCTTTAACAAAACATTTGCCTTCAGCTTCCAAACAAATTCTCATGTTGTTTCAACTACTAGCACTCATCATAAGGTGAATTTTGAGGTCTAAAATGGGCCTCCTAAGGAAATTAATAAGATAATGAATTTTTAAAGGAAAAGAAAGAAAATTACCCTTTTCTCTTGTATTTTCAACTCAACCCCTTATAGGTTTACTCAAACTCTAAGTGAAGGTACTTGTTGGATGTGGAATAAAATTTTGCATACAACTAGTATCCACTATACATACTTTTGAATAGACCCATATTAAGAAAAATTGAAAATACAAGAAAATGTGTTTATTTCAAGAAACATGTTTTTTCATGTATTTTCATTTTTTGTTGATGTGGGTCTAGTAAAAAGTATGCATTGTGGATACTCATTCAAGAAACATGTTTTTTCATGTATTTTCATTTTTTTCTCAATGTGGGTCTAGTCAAAAGTATGTCAAGTGGGTACTCGATCGATGCATAATTCAATTCCACATCCAACAAATGCCTACACTTGACATTTGAGTACACTTGTAAAAAGATAAGTCAAAAATACGATTAAAAAATGATTTTCTTATTTTCCTTGTAAAAATATTTACCCCTAGGGATGACATCATCATCTTGAATCTTATTGGTTCTTTTAAATTTGTTAGTAGATTTTTTGTTTCAAGGCTCATTTTTTACCTCAAGATTCCTCTAATGGCCCTTTCATTTCCAACTTGGAATCAACCTCTTCCCAATGATTCCTCTTTTTCAATATGACCTTCCAACTGCCACTTAACAACATGCTCCTTTTTTAAAGGAGTATGACCTTTGGAATGCCTTCCACACATGCTAACAAATTTCCTCTTGATTGTTGCTCAATTACACAACCTTCACTTTGGGGAGCAAATGCATTGTCACATTCTACAACAACTACTTTCAATTCCATAGCCAACGGTGATTCAAAATGATCATGGTGCAAAGTCTCAATGCTCACAATTGCTTTTGTAGCAATTCCATTTCATACAATCTTCACATTAGTTATTCATACGTTGTCATTCATACAATCTCCTCCTTGTACGCCTTCACTTGCCCACTAAGAATTTGCAAATATGAATTCTCTTTCCACTTCAGAAAAATCCAGCATGCGCCTACGTCTTCAAGCTAACGTCTTGAAAAGGGCCTCGATGCTCCTACATTAGACTCCCTAAATTTATTAAGAAAACATGCCCTCATGCTTATGAGGTAAACTCTTCAAATCTCCAATTTCCCAATGCAAATTTCATCACTATTTCCTTCCCCAACTCTGCATTCTTCATTGTTGAATATTCAACTATGCAAGGAATACAATACATCATCTTCCTATTGCCTATTCTATCTGCAACAACAAAACAATACTCTTAATACAAAAATCTAGAACAAAACAATACTCTTAATGTTGAAGAATCAAGGGCAATGATGTATATTAGGATTCTTCTTTGCTTGATAACAATTTGTAAAGCACTTTTACAATTATCTTAGCTGAATCTCTTTCTTATTATTAGAGTGTGTTTCATCAAACTACTACCAAAAACATAAAGACAAGAACACAAATGTTGGCTCTCTGCCAGGGACAAAACCTCTTTCTCTTAAAGAGGAAAACCCTTTGGTAAGTTTCTCTTATTGAAGCTTCTTTATTGAGCCGACTTGAGGCCGACATATAGATTTGAGGCCGACTTGTCTATTTCTTCACCATTTTGTTGCTTGAAGTCTTTCGTTGCAAGGAGATGACTTTGACTTTGCTTGGAGGCATTCCTTTTGACTTTAATACAATTATATACATGGTGTAACATGCCCTTAGGGTCTTCAACATTTTCTTTTGACTCCTTTACTCACCTATAGCACTTAACATGCGCTAGACCTATTTTAATGAGCAAGAAACTCATTGACATATATTATAAAAAATAATATTTCTTTTCTTGAATAAATACAAATATCAAAAGTACATTATGAAGACCGAACCTAGTTACATTTCCTTCAACACTCCCTCTTAACTAGGGTGGTATTCATACAACATTACAAGGTGTTTGGCTATGTTTCAATCTTGAAGAATCCACATAAGAGAAATCGGATTTGCAATCCATCTGTTATAGCAACATAATAACCAACATTGTTTCCATAGCAAGGCCTTCACTGACAGCTCTATCTCTCAATAGATCAGAGCACAATGTTGGCGAGACTTATAGACACCTTAGTCATTGTCTCTCAAGGTACATACCCACCTGGGTGTTCAATGAGTAAGACCTTGTTCACTAAGTAAGACCTTCTAGGGCTATTCTTATCTTGGGTTCCTAGCCCTCAGAATATTGGTCCTCTTGCCTACTCTTGTCTTGGATGCCCTACACATCCTCAAAGAGTATCAGATGCCAGATGATTACCTAATCCTCCCATTCTTTCTTCCAAAGTGAAGACAAGAATGTTGTGTCTATCTCTTCCTCTCAATTGAGAAAGTGTTGACGGTGTTGGACCCGCCAACATTCAAGGGATCTCCCCGGTATGAAGTCCCAACTAGACCTCACACTATTTGGTGTAGGAGTCCCATCTGGTACGATGGCCCAGTTGCCATTATCTTAAATATATGCCTTAGCTCTTGCCCGCTTGTGTCGAATTTCTTTCACTGCAGAGGGAAGGGGTGGAAGTGAGTCTCAGGTTGAGAGGGAATAGTCCCAACTCTACTAGAGACACACAGCACAATAGGACAATGCGCAACTTCCAACGGAGTAGTCCACACAGATGCGGTAGTCACAAACACAAGGTGAACAGATAGCACGTACAACACCCAGCGGAATAGTCCACACAATTGCGACAGACATTATAACAAGTTTACGAGAATGAATCTGTCGAGTGTCCGGCGGATAGCCCACACGAGCGAGACAGCACTAGCAACTGATACAACACATTTCCAATAGCATATGTACTAAAACAACCGAAATAGTTCAACTGTCTTAATACAAGTTAAAGCAACATGCATTACAAGCGTTCAAAGAATAGCCTTACAAATGAACACACTACATGTGTGAAAACGTGTTGGCCTGTTAACAGGTTTCTGAATTAAGCGAAAGTTCCAAGACACATTCATACACCATTACATCACTAACCCCGATAGCAGGGTGTTGGAGCCATTGCTCGCTCCTCAAAGAAAGGATTACAGACTCTCAAGGCTATGTGGGAGGAGCTAAGGTGAAAAGTCCTTTGCATGTACAAATGAGGGGTATTTATAGCCAAGGGTAGCACTGGCCCTTGTGACTATTCGACTTCCCTCATGACTGTTTGACTTACATGACTCTTCAACTTTACATGACTCTTCAGATTTACAGGTGGATCTCTTGGACTTCCACGTTACATTACATTGATTACAACAGTGTGGCCCACAGTAGTGATGTGGCCGAGATGACTCATGACATGACTCGACGTGACAAAGTTGGTGCGTTCATGTTGTTGTTGGTGTGCATGTCGAGCTGCAGTGTTGCTGAGTGATGGATGTGCTCTTGGTGTATCATAGCTTCATCTCTACATGGCAAGGTGTGCAGAGTCTTCGATGATCTTGGTGTTCGCTTGATGTTGCATGTGCATGTCGCTCCTTTGCTTGTACTTGGGCATGCTCCATGTGTTCATCCGTTCACGAACAAATCTCCTCGCATGCATTCCTTGTTCGTCTGTTCGTGAAACAATCTCCTCACATGCACTCTTTGTTCATCCTGTTCGTCGTCGCATCATGTCTAATCCATGTACCTGTATCGGCAATCACTCATGACGACCAGCGACATCAAATCCAGAAATCTCCTAGTCTACCATGATGCATTATCGTTCGCTTTCGGATGCAAGTGACCAACAGAGAGGACAAGGCTCTGAAACTGTGCAAGGCAGATTTCAAGCTGGGATGCGAGCTCTGGGCACTATTCATGAAAATTGCGCAGAGGTCATTGGGAGGCTAAGATGGGCAATTCGGATCAACAGTGACAGTCCGCGGGATCTAACTTAGCTAGAGGGAAGATTTGCGCAATTTTTTGAGGGAGAGTGCAAGCAGCTGAGGGAGACTGGTAGTGACAACTGCGCAATTTCTACGAGGAACTGTTAGCTGGCTGCGGGAGGCTGCTTGGAAAAAATGCGCAATTTTTCAGGGGAGCTGGCAGTGGGTTGCGGGAGGCTGCTGGCAAAAACTGCACAATGCTGGGAGGCTGGCCTGTTGGACATCCTTGAGCAGTTTCTGAACTGAGCGGGATGCTGGGCAGCTGGGGGACTGCTCATGAAAACTGCGCAGTTTTCCAATTGAGCAGCAGGTCGGCTGGCTGGGTGACTCGCTGGAAAAACTACACAATTTTTTAGGGCTGTGCAGTGACGGACACAGGGTGTCTGTCCAGCTTGTCTGCGCAGTTTCTTCAGTCAATAAAAGCGGGCATCCTTGGCAACTTCTATACAATTTTTTGGAAGAGTGAGGCCTAGGGTCACTACCTGGTCAAACTCTCTGGTTGACCAACTGGAGGTTCAGTTGATGTGCTTGTGGGTAGCACAGATTGAAATGGCTTGCTGGGAAACTTTTGTGTTGTTCTGGGTGACAGTCAGTGGAGTCGATTCCAGGATTGCGCAGTGCAGACTGCCTGGGAGGTAGCCTCAAGCTCTACGCAATTTTGGGCAACATTACATAATCACTAAGAGTGAAACTGCGCAAAGTAGCTCAGCAGATGTTCGGTTGTTGGAGGATAGTCCGGTTGACAAAGCTTCAAGAAAATGACCAAGTGTGTGAACGAGTGACTTCGTACATGCATGACCTCGCAAACACACACTCAACATGACTTGACGACGAGACACCTCAAACCATCAAGACAAAATACACTCAATGTGACTGACAAACAGTGTGAGCGACAAGCGCGACACTTGTGATAGATCGTTGAACAACCGCAACAACTTCGTGTGTGAGTCTGATAGATGTTTACATAGAGAACACAACTCAAGCACAACCTTCAACATCACCAGAATGAGGTCACAAGAATGACATAGCAATCAACATGTCGAAGACGATAGTTGGTCAAACAAGTGAAAAGGAGGCAAGACATGTAGAAGAAACACATATAATGACCTTTTGTGTTTGCACACATGCATGTTACTGAGGACAGGATGATATGACATTGACAAGTCGTCCTGCAAACTCAACTAAGAGGTGTACTTCGGAAGGTGTTCTTTACTTACCATACTTACCCTCAAGATGATCATGCATTCGACGAAGTTTGCATTTGGTCCTGATCTTTTCCATTACTTGGTTCCTTGGTCCTTCTCCTCAACTCCTTGGAATCAATTTCAACATGTCACCTAAGTCACAGGACACGTCCCCCAGGGTCCCGTGTCCCGTATTTTACGTATTGGACACGAAAACGGCCCTAATACGTGTCGAATACGATTTTCAACGTGTCATGAAAACTTGAATACGTATTCTACGTTTTCCATCGTGTCTTAAATTTCGAATACGCGTATTTGGTTTGTAGAATACGTTGCCCTAACGTATTTCGACATGTTGAATACGTATTGGTATGAGCCGACTGGTTTCTGTTACGTATAGGACCAAGTCATAAGGACATATTTACAAGTCTCAAGTTTGTTAGATAGTGAGGGCTCATGCAACACATACCAATAATTTATAATATATAAATTTATAAGTGAAAAGCTTCCACGACACTCCACTCCTGGGATTTGTTGGTAAGGAGCATGAATGGCACTCCCATTATTGCTTCTCACTTCACTTCACACACTGGTGACAGCGTAATACTGTGTTATTTTTCAATGCTGCAATAGATGACCAAACAGCAAACACCATCAAAGATTTTATAACTCAGTTATCTCATTCATTTCAATATCACAAAATACAAAACCTTCTATATTAGATTATCTAATCTTATTTAATTTTGACCTTATCTAATGTAATCCTAACTAATCTTGATTAACTATTGATAGTTGTGCAGCGTGCTTGTGCTTCTACCTAGTTTCACATATAGAATTGAATGTTAATTAATTGCAATTCAAGCAAGCTGTATGCACGTCTGATTTCATCAAGATTGCAGTCACTAGATTTACCTGACTAAATCTCTAAATTTGAAACTCCAACAGATTAGCCTCTCTTCTAAAATGGAAATCCGAAAGTGATATGTTACATCAGTTGAAAACTCACAAGCTAATACTAAAAAGATGAAAATAAAAAAGAATGATCTTGGGACTCTAGTAATCCTTGCATGAACCTAAATTGTAATTGGGCCTTCAAATTGTCTCAACAAACAGTGATGAAATCCATTGAAAAGAATCAAGTGAAGGTGTGATAGAAATAGTTATACTGAAGTGCCCTTTGGGGTAAAGGTCCTGACTCCTAAGGGGGCAACAACTATTCATATTGGGTGTGTTTGCAATCCATGAAAGCCACTTACTGATAAACCTAAAATTTCGTAATTGGAATACCCTTTGCAAATTGTGCATTGAATAGCCAAGGGTTGACACGTAACTTAAAAGAGGGAGGGGGCTCCATCAAATTTCCAGTGCTAACCAAATAATTGACACTCAAAGGAGAGTATTAGGAAGGATTTCAAGAAATTTAGACAAACAATTATGTTTTAAATGAAATACTGCCTAGACTAGACTGTCTATCTATTTTTCATGCTTTATTTGGAATTTGAATCTTAATAATTTTGAATTGGAAATCTTAATATTTCGAATTGGTAACTTCAGTTGGTATTTAAATATCAGGTAAAAAATTGAAGTTTGA